>BQNB010019876.1:27500-66208 GCA_026074375.1 Tanacetum coccineum | reverse complement strand
CTCAGGTTTGCCTCCCGCCATAGCAAACATTGTGGCCACAAGCCACACTTTGGAGCTCAAGTCCCACATAAACTACGAGCATGGGACCTATGAGAGCTTCACCTGCTGGAAGGTTGTTACAGATGAGGTGATGGAAGAAAGTGCGAGTTTCGGCATGGTTGCTGTAAATGCTGGCTCTAAGGCCCCTGTGTTGAAAAGTTTAACCAAAACCCTATTGTTAGGATTACGAAAAGTGTCGGTCACTTCCATTATATCGTTTGATAGCTCATAAAGTAATATTTGGAAACTAATTAGGCTAGTAAAGCCCAAGGCCCATGGAAGCCCATCAAGGGTCCATATGGCCGGCCACTCTAGAGTATATATATCCCTCTCCGCACCTTAGAGAGGGTTGGTTGTTCACTTTTCTAATATAATATTTCCTTTTTCCTTTCTCTCTTTAGAAGTGTTCATCCCTCCTTTCTCTCTCCAGTTCTTCATTCATTTGATTGTGAGTTGAGATAATCTAGTTGTAACAACCCGAGTTTTAGGCCGACGATTATCCTGAGCCGTTATTTATTTTTGGAATAATCATTTTTCGTTTTGGGCGATTTGATAAAAATCATTATTTTTGCCTATTTCACAAGCCGTGTTTGAAATTTCTATTCGTTTTAACGTCTGAGAAAGTTAGAAATTTTATATTTTGCTCCGAAAGCGAAATTATTCTTATTTTTGTGTTTTACGGCCTTTTCCCCCTGTTTTGTAAAAAGCGTGTCAAGAATCGAGGTTTACATGATTTAACGATTTATTAAATGTTTTAAAATATTATTTAGTGGGACGGAATAAACATATTTACGGATGTAGTGAAACCCGAGTCTTTGGTCCGCAAAAATAACGAAAGAAAATCGTTTGTACTAAAAATAGAAGGACTTTAAGAAAGGACGGACTAAAAATGTCAAAGTGTCAAACTTGTTTCCTATATAAGGAAGTAAACTTCCTTCATTTTAACACTTTAGAAAATTCACTTCTTCCCCCCCCCCCCCCCATAGCTCTCCACGACCGGCCCAACCTTTAGGCCACCACCACCGCCAAATTATCGACATGCAAAACGATCCGATTATATATTCTTGATCCTCTCATCAAAGCCTACGTTTCCCCCTAATAAAATCCGACATGCATTAAGTATTTCTCTATTTTAAATTTGGTTCGAGTTTGGTGGAAATGGGTTGAAAGTATTTATTTTTAGGTGATAAATAAACATTGTGGCTAGTGAGTTCGATTGAAAAAGGTGTTTGGTTTAGTTGTTTGGGTTGCGTCCGCAGGTTCGAACCACAAGAATACCGAAACCAACACCTTGTGTGTTGTTGTAAGTATATTTAATACTAATGTTATTATTTTTGTGATTCAATCGATTTTTGTTATTTGCATGTGATGAAATCCGATAGAATCTTGCGTTAGACTAGATTAGAAATGATATTGGATGATGAAAATGGGCTAGTTGATAGTATTTCGAGGTTTTCGAAAGCCAAAAATATGGTTTCGATGAGTTTTTAAAAATGTATTTTCGAGCAGAAAGTTTGACACGTATTTCGAGGTTCAAAAATTTATAAAAACTGATTTTTGATGTTAAAATATGATAGATTTCGTCCTAATGTACGTTTCGGTAATTCGAACGTCCCGTAACTCCTAATAACGAAGAAGTTATGGCCGATCGAAGTTTGGAAATATTATAAGTTAACAATCAGCTATTTTAAAAGCATACATTATATCCAGAAATTTTAACGAGCGTTTTGAGCACTTTCGATTCCGTTTCAGCCTTCCGGTGAAACACGAAAGTTGTCCGGAATGACGTTTTACATAAGATCTCTTTTTGGTCAAAGTCACGAAAATGTGATATAGTGGGTCAAAACCGATGGTCAAACTGCTGCGTTTTTATTAAAAATACAAGTTAAAGCAGATTCTTGCAGGGGCATTTTCGTCATTTTTCGTCAAGTTTCGTTTCTCGGCTAAAACTAAAAAGTTGTATGGAATATCTTTTCGCATAAAATTTATTCTTTGTCCGAATCATGAAAATGTGATTTAAAAGGTCGTTTGGCGCGGGTCAGATTTAGGTAAAAATAAATATAAGTATAAAAGTCAAACAAAGTCTAGCGTTGACTTTTGAAAGTCAACGGGTTAATACTAAACTTGTTGGACATAATAAAAGTGAGTAAACGCTATTATTACTAAGAGTAAGACATTTTAGACTTAACGATGGATATGAACGGGGTATATTCTAAGAATAGAAACTTTAGTAATAATCGAAAAATAATATCGATATGAGTAGTTGGTAACCACATTGACGGTCGAGGATTCGACGAGATAACTAAATCTTATCACAAATATATTTTGATAACGAGACTTACTAAATATGGTAACTTTCCGAAAATAGTAACTTTTTAAAATAGAAAGTTATCGAAAATATAAAGTTTTCAATTAAAGTCACGTAAGATAAAACGTGAGGAATAATTATAACTCAATAAAGTGGGGTTTTAGGATTTAGGCCGCGCAAGTGGATTTCTCATCACATGTATGTCCATATATATAAGTATATATGATTTTGCCGTTACGATGTACGCATCGTTGATTATACTTTGAGTATATTATGATTAAACGACATAATTATAGGTCGTGATCGTATTGCCGATCGACTTCTTGATCAAGGTGAGTTCTAGCATCGCTTTTTAAAGTTTTCAATGTTTTTACTTCCGCGAAGGAGGATATATTGCTTGTTTTGTGAAATTGAATGCAAACTGTTTTGATACTTGAATATGATTCCTTCACTACTGAGTATACTGCCGTTTTTGCTGTGTGGACGTTAGTTACAGTGTAGTGTGAACGCTTAATGCATTTTAAATAGATCTATTTGGGTTTGACAACCTGTCGGGTTTGAATCTGTTGGGACCCTCACCCTGTCAAACGGACAATTTTGTGGTTAGTCTTAGGGAAGTGGCATACTTCTCTGGACATGATTTTTGTCCTAGAGATGAAGGTGTTAAAGTTCGGTAACAGGCTCTTTTGTGGAACTCACTATTTTTATAACTTGACTTTAGAGCCAACGTTGATACGGTTTTGTGGAACCCAATATATGCGTTATATGTGTTAATTGTAAAACTCATAATGAAATTCACTCAACGTTTTGTTGACTTTTTAAGCATGTATCTCAGGTTAATTGATGTTGATGGCTGGATGGGACGGAACGCGGATATCAAGGACGGTGTTTTGGGCTGAAAGTAGATGGTCATAAACTAAACAAGGCGTTTTAGAATTCAAGGCGTGTTGTGACTTTTTGAAGATAATTTCTTTAAATGGTATTGGGACTATGTAACTCTGATCTTTATAATAAATAAAATTGTGTTTTATAGACATATCTTTAAACGTTTAGTGGGACTCGTGTGCATGTATTATGAAGTAGCAACGCAATCGTTGTATTCCGCTGCGTATCGCATTTTGGGGGTGTTACAGAGTGGGTATAGAGAACGAGTTGTAGTGAACTAAGTCGTTTTACAAAACTTGGACTACAACTGTTTTTGGAAAATTTTCACGAGTCTTTTATCGATGTCCGATATCCGCGCGCGCGTGTTGTTCCCGATCCTCAGAAGCCTTATGTGGTATATATTTGAATTGCTCATTTTAGTGCTTAACAATGGGTTAACCTCTTGGTACAAGTCAAAATATTATATATGTATATAGATGTATTACGGAAACCGTATTTGATATGTATACGATTTATGCTACCATCTTGATATTCGCGTCTTGCGAAGAGTTTAATTTCTTTTAATTATTTCGAATGGCGATATGATAAAATTATTTTGATACGTAGATGAAATACATCGTTGTTCTACGTTATCTTCGATATTTTTCGCAAACTTTACTTTGTAATCTCTTGACTGTCGGGACTCGATTAGTTTTTGATCCCACCTTGAATTTTATAATTGATTTTTTGAATTGAACGCTTTCTTATTGATGTTGATTCGCATTATGTTGTTTCGTAATCTTTCATTTTGACGATTTTCCTGTTTAATGGAGGTTTGAATTTATATGTCATCCTTGAACATTCATTGTTATTGTAAAACAATTATAACTTACTTCACGCTGTAATATGTCGTTTGAAAACGTCTATCTTTGGAACTTTCGAATAAAGTTGGTGTTTGCGTTTGATTCTCTCGTATCGACCTCTACTTAGTAAGTCAAGAAATGTTTGATTCTGGAAATCTAGGAGTTTTTGTGTTTGAAGGAGTGTTAAGTCATTGGGTATGGCTTTGTATTGGCGTTTGAAGGAATTAAAATGGTGTTTGATTGGATTTTGAAATGGATTATATGGCAGTGTGTAACCAGCAGGTTGTGGGGTTAATTGTGAATTATTTTTGGTCATAAGGCACTTGGGAAATCCAATATGGATGTGGGCATATGTCTTAAGTGTATGTGGTTCTTTGGATAGGGTCGTATCTCCTTCGGATGAGTGAGATGTGGTCGTTTTACTAAAAGTAGTCAAATCTGGTATGTTGTTGGGAAAAGGAGTATAACTCCATATTTTCGTAATAAATTTTCAAAAGAAAATTTAGGTACCTGTAGAAGACTCTTAGGGCTATCACCTCCAATTGGTTTCACATCAAAAGTATCAATAAATTTCAAATTTTGCTCATTTTCGTAAGCTACAAAAATTTGTCAAAATTTCTTTGGGGATCGTAAATTACAAAAATTTGTCAAAATTTCTTTAGGGACTACTTTCGGATAGCAGCTTGTTGGATACGTTCCAAAATATTTTTGGTCTATTAAGACTTGGGAAATTAGACTAGGAGGTAGATAAATCTCTTAGGTACATGTAGGAATTTGGATGGAGTCATATTAACGCCCGACGAATGAGATATCGCAGAAATGGCAAAACTAGTCAAAAATTGAGACCAGAATTTGAATGAGTAATAAGTTCAAAAACTTATATAGCAACACCTAGATATGTAAGACTGTAAGTTCTAGATATTGAACAAACTTAGATTTGGGCGGTCGTTTCGGCTTTTGCGGACGCACGTTTTAGGAGATATATTCGATTTAGTGTAGCGATAAAATTTTGAAAAAAAAGGGGCAGCCTTGATAGAATAGGGGCACAATGGTAATTTCACCTTGGTTCTGAAACTTCTTGGACAGTGGGCCCTACGTTTCTGTAAATTATACTCGAAATGCTTTCCGTAGACAAAAACCTCATACTTTTACCGTCCACATACTAGTAAGTAGGAGGATTCCAAGATTTAGGTCCATTGGATTAAGGATTATTATTGCCTCAGAGTTTTATCTTGTCACCGGCGTGATGATCGTGCATTCTTTAGCTATTACTTTTGATTTAGAACTCTAGGAGAGTTCATGTATATGTAATTTATGTATTGGAGACTTAGAACCATTACGGTTAGATGTACTGGCTTTGAAAGCCAATGATGTATCCCTTTTTGGAAAAATTGGTATGTATGTATGTTATTCTCGGCGTTGCTATTACAATTGTTGTAATTGTTCTCGGTTATGAGTTAGGAGGAGGTGTCATTGTATAGGTTGTACTATGAGTGAAGCCAGTTAGTCGTTGTTACCCCCGAGGCACTCGGCTTGTGTGAGATTGACTTGACCCCGAGTGTGGAATGATTCCTGTTGGTGGATCCTCCGCACATGTATGTTACTTGCTTGCATAATCCATGAGTGGGTATTATTTTTGAAACTTGCTGTGACCGTTAACCAAACTGTATTTAATGATGTTTTGTGACTTGATGATTTTAAAACTGTGAATTGCAATAACGAATTTGTGTGTTGAACAAATGTCGTTGCGCGAATCATATTGACTATGTTGTATAAATTGTTTGTGTAAACAGTGGAAAAATGTGTTTTCAAATTTTATAAACTGACCATATGGTGTCAAATAAATCCTTGTATATATATACATATACATATATATATATATATATATATATATATATATATATATATATAGAGGGAGAGTTAGGATCAAATGAGAAGTTTTCTTAAAATAAGAAGGATAAGAAGTAACTATAACCGCATATCCGAGATGCATCGACTTAAATTAGATGCATCTCTATAATCTTAGATGCATTATAATGCATATTAATGTGTTTTCTAGCTTTTAAATAGATGCATATACGTATTTTAGATGCATTTCATGATTTTTCTTATTTTTTGGTCATCTATATGTGCCCAAATCATGAAAATCAATTTGCACAATCTACACATCAAATTAACTTTTGAAACTCTATATGGTGCATCTAGATGAATAGAAATGCATCTAATGAAAGTCGTTGCATCTCAAATGTGTGGTTTTAGTCACTTCTCACCACTTTTTATTTTAATTTACTTCTCACTAGATCCCTACTATATATATATATATTCTTTTTACATAATGTGTATGAATAATTTTTTTAAATAATAAGAATGGAAAGTGGTGCTATCTTCTTTTCTTTCTCTTGAAATAATTTGATTTTTACTCTTTGAAAAATTTCTTGGAATTAACTTACGCATGTAACATACGAAAAAGAAACGTTTTGACGAGAAAGGACATGATGTCGTTTGGTCCTCAATTATGCATAACCTGATCAACTATGCATAATTTAGGAAGAACTACGTTATGTTGGATAAATTGTCACCCTTAAAACGCTTAGTAATTGAGATAAATGTTTGGGTCAAGCTTCCGGAAGGAGAAAATATTTTTACCCTACTACGGATTCTTATGCAAGTAACCCTATTCTTATCGACTGCATGGAGAGAGTCTCATGTGCGTCATTATGACCGAGTAGTTCCGAAGTGGAAATACCTACGGTATTGTTCGGAACGAGTGTGTATAGAAAGGAGTGAAAAATTAGCTAGTGGTAATGAAGATCGGTGGTTGTTATGAAGACGTGTCAAGACCAAGTATAGTCGGTGTGCTAGTAAACGATGGTAGAATTGAGCTACCAAGGGTGTGAACCTGATACCGACACCGAGAAGGGATCTTCTTGGAGATGTAGAGATTGTTAAGGTGGGTGGAAGCTGAGATGGTTAGTTCCGAGGTTGAAGGTGAGAAATGGAGAAGACTCTACTACTCTATTGGTGTATGATGCCTTAAATGTATCAACTGATAACCGTGAAGAAGACTTCTCTTTCCCCCCCCCTGAACTTGGAGTGTAGTGGTAGTATAGTCGTAAGTATACCTGATGACGTCAAGGATTTTAATGAGACACTATACGATACTTCACCTACGGTTAAGTGTAGTGGCCCTTACTCCGGGACATGTCGACCCAAGGGCGTAAAGAGTGGCGAATTGATTGAGATTCTAGCTAAATGGTATCGTCCCGTTTCCATTTGGAGGAAACACCAATATAGCCATCGTTAAGTCGAGCTGGTATTGAATTAGGGTGTGAGTATTTCGACTTGATGATTTGAATTCATCAATGTGCTACGCGATGAGATGGGACCAAGCCAACGATGCTAGTCGCCATGAAGAAACGTTCAAATATTTGATTTTTGTCGAACGAACAACGAGCCTATAATGCTCAATTGTTTTCTTGATTGTTTTCGATTTGTCATTTGACATTATGTGTTGTAGCGGGGCGTTGTTCACCACCGAATTATATGGTTTATGAGCTATATGTGCTTTGTGCCTTTAATTGGTAGTAAGCGGTTTCTTGTCAAGTTTATGTGGGCATGTGAGTTGCTGGTTTAGGATGTAAGCAAAGGGGTGTAATCGCCACAAGTGAGAATTTAGGACGTTATAAGGTGGGTGAACATCGCCAAAAGTCTTCGTTGAGATTGTGGCTGAAGTACCAGAGAGGTGAGTGTAGACCACTTTAGAATTAGCGTTTGTTTTATGTTAGATTATCGTCGAGGTGGCTTGACTTTGTGGCAACGCTCAGTATGATGAGGAATATCGTGGACGGAGGTATTAAATCTAATTGTTAGAATGAATAATTATGCCAAAAGCTCCAAAGGGAAGCGAATACGATATGTGATAATAATCGTCAATGCTTGGTTGAAAGTGGGCGTGATGAATGCCTTTGTATGAGGCCAATTCATCGAGTCATCATGTAAAAGATGGCGAGCGTACAATAGGTACTTATGTGATTATGTGGGCATGTGTAATAATGTCGTAAGGTGATTAGGAGATCTAATGTGTTTCAGATTATTTTTCGCAACCGAAGGGGCATTATTAAACGAGACCGGAAGGGCGACATGTGTATTTTAGTTTTGAATAATGATGAGTATTTTAATTTGGATAATGATATAATTATATATATCGAATTTGATTATTGATGTCTATCTTGGTTTTAGTTAGCGACGTATGTTTTGGATTTTAGGTAATGAAGTATATTCTCGGTTTTGAATATTGGTATAATTCCGTATTTGAGTGCGACGGGTATTTTCATTTTGATTAGCGACGGAAGTTTCGTCCTTGGTTTTGATAAGTGAGATGCACTTGGTTTTGTTGTTTATATGATCCCCAAATAAGTTTGGATCGATCATCCATTTTAGAAAAATTTCTCGGGAGAACGACGTAATAACTATTTTAATCGGATATATTCCGTGACGTATATTGTTCCTTATGAAGAACGCGACTACAAAAGTTAGAACGACGTGATTTGGTTTTGTCAAAGATATTTTCCCAACTTGTTTTTGCCTCTTTTGATAAGAGCCACTATGATTTTGTTTTGATTTTGTGGGTATAATTTATCGCTTGTTTTGTTGACTTTCCATCCGGAATAGTCGGAGCGAATATTGTATCGCATATTTATTTTGAAAGAACGTAGGAGTCTGCGTAATGACGAGAAGCCACCATGCCACGAACGAAGGATAAAACGAGTAGAGAAAAAGGACGAGCACCGAAGGGACGGCGCTACTTTAAGTGTGGGTGGATGTAACAACCGAGTTTCTCACGACGCGATATGCACGATCGTGTGTTCGACGTCATTATTAATATTTTACGATTTTCGTAAAACAAACGTCGACATTATAAATTTTTATTTTCCGTAAAATAATTATTTTCGTCTTTTATGTGAACGGTAATTTTAAAATTTTTATTTTTGACGTTTCGCGAGTATAACGTTTGTCACTTTGTTTTAAGTATCGTAAAATGTACGGACGTGTCTCGTTATTTTTTAGATCGTAAAATTATTATTTTCATGGATGTTGTAATTTGTTCCTTGTTCTTGAGCCGGATTCGTGTTTTAAAATGTACACATTTTATTAAAAGTTTAAAACTAAATTAAGTGTGACGGAAATAAAATTAGTCACAAAAGCATAATCCCGAGCTTTGGCCGATTTTATAATACAGAAAATGGCTTGTTCTAAACTTGAAAGAAATAAAATGGAAGGAAGATATTTTTGCCAAAGCCCCAAACTTATTCCCTATAAATAAGAAGTAATACTTCTCATTTACAACTTTAGAAAAAAAATGTGTTCCTTCCTCCCTTGCACCCTCCTTCGACCGGCCACGCCATACCCCCACCCGAATCCGTCTATTTTTTCAACATGCATTACGATCCGACTTAAAAATATTAATCTCCTTATCAATACCTACATATCCCACTAAAGAAAATGCACATGAATTAAGTTTTTAAGAAGATAGAGTTCGGGTCTAAGTCAAGCAATTTCGCTTGGAAAATGGCTTTAAATGAGCTAGATAAGCGTGTTGTTGAAGTGGGTTTATTTGGAAAAGGTTTTGGTTTCGGGTTTGTGTTTGTGTCCGAGTTCGGTTAAGGCGAGAAAGGGAACAAGACGAGTTGTTGACCGAGTCCGATTTATCTCATATAGCATTGTGAGTATTTTTAAATGTTTGAGTTTAATTTGTTTTTGCGATTGTTGTTTTCGATTGTTGCATGTGATGGAATCCGTGGGAATCTTGTTGTGTGCTCTTGTGTTTCGTCATTGGGATTGGACGTCTAATGGGGCCTTGTGTGCTAAAGGTACGCGGATTATTTTGGGCTGGAATCACAATGATGTGGATGTTATGGTGCTTACACAAGATGATCAGGCTATTCATACTCGTGTGTGGTTAAAGGCTGAGAAAAAGGAGGTGTTTTGTTCATTCATATACGCCCATAATCATTATACTGAACGTCTTCTTCTTTGGAAGGGTTTAAGTCTTCATAAGCTTTATGTTCATGATAGACCGTGGTGTTTGATGGGTGACTTTAATGCTTCTTTATCGATGGAAGATATTTCTGCCGGTAGTTCTAAGATTGATATTTCAATGCGTGAGTTCAAGGCGTTTGTTGATGACATTGAGGTTATGGACGTAAATAAATCTGGTCTCTTGTTCACATGGAATCAAAAACCGAAGGGTGTAAATGGAATTCTCAAAAAGCTTGATCGTATGATGGCAAATTTAGAGTTTAATGATGCTTTTGTGGGTGCTCATGCGATTTTTATGCCATACCGTATTTCTAATCATTCCCATTTGGTGCTTAAAATTCTGACGCTTGCTTATTCTAAACCAAAGCCATTTATTTTTTTTAACATTCTTACCCTTAATGACCATTTTAGGGAGGTTGTAAATGGTGTTTGGAATTAACATATTAGTGGTTTCTTTATGTTTAGCCTTGTCAAGAAGCTTAAGCTTTTGAAGAAGCCGCTACGGAAACTCATGTATGAGAAAGGGAACCTTCATGCTAATGTTATTCGGTTATGAGGGGAGTTAGATTCTATTCAAGCAATGCTTGATAAGGATCCTTATAACCCTAGTCTTCGTGAAACAGAAGCTAGATGTGTGGTTGAGTTTAATGAAGCTGCTATAATGGAGGAATGTTATCTTAAATAGAAAGCTAAAATTCAGTGGCTTAAAGAGGGTGATTCGAATTCGGCCTATTTCCATAAATTTGTTAAGAGTTGTACTAGTCGTAGCCGAATTTATGCTGTAACTAATGCGGAGGGTATTGTGTGCGAAAATGAGATGGTGGCTGATGCTTTTGTTTCGCATTATGAGGCGTTTCTCGGACAAGCTGATGTGACGAATGGTTTTAATACTAATAATCTGTTTAAAACGTGTCTTGGTGAACATGTTGCTTTAGACATGGTTCGAGATATTAGTAGGCAAGAGGTAAAGGAGGCTGTGTTCTCCATGAGTGATGACAAATCTCTTGGCCCCAATGGCTATACGGCTGTGTTTTTCAAGGAGGCATGGGATATAGTAGCTAATGATGTTACAGATGCTGTTTGTGAATTCTTCAAGAATGGTAAGCTATTAAAAGAGCTTAACCATACTTTATGGCCCTTATTCTGAAGGTTAAGTCTCTATTACGGGTTAATGATTATCGAACTATTTCTTGTTGTAACGTTTTGTTTAAATGCATTAGCAATATTTTTGCTAATCGTATTAAACATAGTTTGCAAACTCTTGTTAGTACTAATCAATCGGCATTTGTTCCGGGAAGAAGTATTTCGGATAACATTTTACTTACTCAAGAGCTTATGCATAATTATCATTTAGATCGAGGTACGCCTAGGTGTGCCTTCAAAGTCGATATTCAAAAGGCTTATTACACGGTAGATTGGATTTTCTTGCAGGAGGTTCTTTGTGGTTTTAGATTTCATTCCCGTATGATTGGTTAGATAATGGAGTGTGTTACTACGACTTCATATTCCATATCCATTAATGGTTCTCTTCATGGTTACTTCCAGGGTAAGCGGCGTCTTCGTCAGGGGATCATTTATCTCCATACCTATTTACCCTTATTATGGAGATCCTTACTCTTATGGTTCAACGGAGGTTGTCGGTGTCTGGTTCTTTTAGCTACCATAGGTATTGTTCCAAGTTGGAGCTTATTAACCTTTGTTTCGCAGATGATTTGTTCTTATTTGCTCATGGAGATGTTCAAGCAGCTTGTGTTATTAAGGACGCCTTGGAGGAGTTTAAATTTGCTTCTGGACTGACTCTGAGTTTGCCCAAAAGCACGGCTTATTTTTGTATTGTTCTCAACTACATCAAGATTGCTATTCTTCAGATTTTTCCTTTTGAAGAGGGGATTCTTCCTGTCAAGTATCTTGGGGTTCGTTTGGTTTCTTCTAGGCTTATGATTAGAGATTGTAAGGAGCTTGTAGAGAGGGTTCAGAATCGAATTCAAGATTGGAAGAATAAGTCTCTTTCGATAGCTGGTAGACTTTAGCTTATTCGGTCAGTTATTAGATCAATGCATACTTATTGGGCTTCGGTTTTCATTCTCCCTACTCATGTGCTTCTTGATATTAAACAAATTATGTGGGGTTTTCTATGTAGCCATGGTAATTCGAGGAAGGTTAAAGCCAAAGTCGCTTGGGAGGTTGTATGTCTTCCTAAATATGAGGGTGGTCTTGGAATTCGTCGGTTAGAGCACTTTAATTCTGCCCTTATGGTCGCCTATATTTGGAAATTGCTTTCGCTGAAGGAATCGCTTTAGGTAAAATGGATTCACGAGTACAAATTGAAAGGGCATAGTTTTTTGGATATTCCTCTACGTGGTAATATGGCTTGGGGATGGCGAAAAATGCTACAATTGCGTCCTACTATTCATGAGTTCATATGGTCTAAGATTGGGGATGGTTCTCGAACTTCTCTATGGATTGATCGTTAGTATGATAGTAGCCTGTTATCTAATGTTATTTCTTCTCGGGATATGTTTCGGGCTGGCCTTAATTCAGCTTCTAAAGTGAATGATGTTATTTTCAATGGAGTTTGGAATTGGCCTACTGATCTTATTGGTAAGTATCCTATCCTTAGTGTTGTTAGTGGTACGAATGCTGTTGAGGGTGTGTGTGATAAGGTGTGGACGTGGCGTACTTTCTGGTGGTGTGGCTATGACTTTCATGGTTTAGTACAGTTTGGTCGTTATTATCCTAGTGATACCAAGGTGAACTGGAATGAGGTGGTGTGGTTTGCTGCGTGTTGTCCTCGTCATTCTTTTACATGTGGTGTGTGTTTGAAGAAGCTTTAGACGAAGTCTGTTGTGTACTTGGGGTGCCTCGGTGACGTTTGGTAGTGTGTGTTCCCTATGTGAGCAGCAACAAGATTCACATGAGCATATGTTATTTGAGTGTCCTTTTTCTCAGGTGGTTTGGAATCATATGAAGGGGTTAGTTGATGTGCATTCCTCGGCTTCTACCATTTATGATATTATTTCTTATGTTCTGCCTATTGCGAAAAGGAGGTCTTCTAAAAGTGTCATTGCTAAGTTGGTGATTGCGGCTTCGGCATACTTTATTTGGCAAGAGCGCAATTGGAGGCGGTTTCGACAATCCAAAAGGAATCCTACATAGGTTATTAAGTGCATTACTTATTATGTGCGTCTCAAATTACTTTCATGTAAGTTCAAGAAGTACAAGGATGGGGTGAAGTTGGCTCAGCTTTGGGAGCTTCCTGAGGCTGTTTTTGTTTAAGTAGTATGTCTTTCGAGTTTTGTTTATGCACCTTTAGGTGGTTTTTCCTGATTAGTGTCATTGGTTATGTAATAGTTAGTTAGTATCGTATGTCATGTCATATGATTTAATGGCTGTTCAAGCATGTGCTTGAGGTTAATGTGACACTCAGTGACATTCCATTGTATTTATTGGTTTTTTGGGTGTTAATATATTTTACCGGGGTGAGTCCCTTTTACCCAAAAAAAAACATCGAATTACATGTGATTGCATTGGAATTACATATCATATATGATTTAACATTAATATCATATGTGATTTATCAGTAATATCATATGTGATTTAACACTAATACCACATGTGATTTTATTTGTGTTTAATCACATGTGATTTCTCATGCAAATTTCAACAAAGAAAAAAAGAAAAAAAAGATTAAAAATGTAAAAAATGTGAAAAAACAAAAAAAAATTATCAAAAGTATATCAAAGTGGAAATCTATAGAAAGATAATTAAATGTTCGTCGTGATGGTATATCATTTTTTGTTTAACGATTAACGGTCTAGGAGATGTTTAAGTTTTTTAAAAAAAGATGAAAATGTGTTTTTTGTTAATCTCATCCATTGGATCACGATGGAGATGGGGTGAGGATTGGTAGTATCCAAACAAATTTTGGTATCCGAATAAACTTAAATTTTAAATTTAAGAAAAAAAATACATTACAAGTTTTGGATTTTTTTAACATAGTTTTGGATTTATTTATTAGGATCATATTAAATCTTTTATCGGGCACAATTTTATAATTTATGGCTTAAGAGAAATCTAATACTAGTACTTATTTAGATACGAAAGGCTTTAGAATGCATAAACGTACTTACACCATCTTGTCAAAATTTATGTATCTTCAAAAGAAAACTAATTTCCAATAGCCAAAATGTATCTTCAAAAGAAAACTTTAATTTCCAATTGTACATTATAAAGAAAGTCAACTAAAAAAGAGTCAACCAAGATTGTGATGTTGGATGCACTCTTAACCAACAAAATTAAGAACTATAATGAGTGCTAATTAATTATCAACAAGATTCCTGTATTTTCAACACTTGTCAACTAAGACCCTACCCAATGAGTCACATTTCAATAATTTAAACCAAATATTATATAATAGTAAATTACATCATTTTAAAATAATTTTACGAAAACAATCTTATTGATAATATTTTAGACGAATGAGATTACTACATGAAAAGTGATTGTGTGTTTAAAACATGAACTTAGATTTAGATTTAAAGAGTTGATTGAATTATAATCAAGCAAAGTGATTATCATTAAAAGTCAAAATTTAAAATTCAATTTCGTTAAACTATTAAATTTTTGTTTAATTTATAAAATATATACAATATGTGTCATTGTTATAAAATAAAAATTTTAAAAATAAGAAATAATTAATAAAACTTTAGTAATTAATTTTTAAATGACATGGCTTTGTGGACTTTTTCTCTCTAAAGTCTATGAAGAGAGAAAATCTCCACCCTAAAAACAACCACCCAAACACCCCTCAGAACCATGGTAACATCACCACAATTTTCAACCACGACGAACTAATTGGAGAACCATGGAGAACTATAAACAAAAGAGCCAAAAAAGAGATGAAATATAATAAAAGTTCCACAAGGATAACAAAGGGAGAAGGCACTGAAGAAGGAAAACAGAGGTCACCACTTTTTAACACAAGGAGCAAGCATGAAGGTATTTACAAAGTTAACCAAGAAGAGGGTAAAGGAGATGAAAAAGGAATTCCTAATCCTAGCCATAACGTGATTAACTTTTTCTTTACCAATTTTCCACCGGACTGGAACAAAACCGATCTACATGGATTGTTTGCAGAGGTCGGAGAGATAGCAGATTTGTACGTGGCTAGAAAGGTGAGTAAGGCAGGTAGAAAGTTTGGGTTTGCTCGTTTTTTTTGAGTTGGTAGCCTCCGTGCTCTTGAAAACAGATTAAATAGAATTAGGACCGGGAATTTCAATCTAAGAGCAAACATTGCTATGTTTGAAAAACCCGTTTCTGACTCTAAAAAGGAAGCAAGAGAGACGAGTAGGTGTTCGATGTTCCTTCCAAATCGAAATAATCACCCATGGTTAACCTCTCATCATCACTTAATCATTCGGTTGATGAATCTTTTGTTATCCATTCACTCTTCGAACTACAATCAATATAGTCGTCTTTCAACACTACAAATTGTAAAGTAAACTATATGGGTGGTTCAAAATTTTCAATAGAATTCAAAAACAAAGAGGGAGACAGTTCACCTAGAGTCGATGATGTAAGATGTGTTGAAGAGGGTGTTAAAATCGATATCGAAAGCAACAACATCATCAAGAGTGGTTCTAATAGCATTTGTGGAGAAATCAATGATCTAATAGGGATGGATATGAAATGCATCAACGCTCACAAGGTTGTCATCACAAAGGATTTTACGGAAGAAGACGAGAGCACAAAAGCCGATGAAGATGTTACTTCTAGTTTTCCCGCTCAAGTCAAAGAAGGTGAAAATTCAAAATTTGAATTTGACTTAAAGTACAAGCATGAGGAGGCACGTGACTCTTGTATTGGGCTTTCAAATGCTAGGGAAAATGATTTGTCATCATATTTTGTAGATGATAATAGGAAAGAAAAGGAAAGCAAGCTGTGTGATACTACAAAAGAAAAGGACGGGTCTTTGTGTTGTGATGAGGATAATATTAGGTTTAAACCTAAGTCTTCCAAGTTGGATTTGGAAAGGATAATATTATATTCTCGCGGGCTTCGTCCAAACATGTCTACTAAAGAAATTCGAGAGGGGTTTGCATCATTTAACCCACCTCAAACAAGTAGTATCCAGAAATCTCATCCAACATCTCTAAAAGGTTCAATCCATCGATTAAGAAGAAAAAAAGACTCATTTGAAGAAAGAAAAAATAAAGTCTTCTAAATCTCTCAAATTGCTTCATCAAACGGCATCTTAATTTGTTTCTTTTAAGGGGTGGTTTTGGTTTTTTGGTGTCTTTCATTAATGTTAGGTTTTTTTACCGGTGTTTTGAAGGTTTAGAGCATTTTAGGTGTCTTTGTTGTGGTTCTAATTGAGGGTTTTTAGGTAGTTTGATAGGTGCTTCTTTTATGGTTGTATGGTTCGTATCTTGTAGCTTCTTGCTATCTTTAAATATAAAATTGCCGTTCAAAAAAAAGTTATTAAATTTTAAATAAAATATAATTATCGGTTTTCATTTTTATCTAATAGATTTATAAATTTAATAAATAAACCCTTATACTTTATATTTAATAAAAAAAACAACAATATGTTGTTATTTATAAATACTATCATTAATATATATTATACTAATATATTAGCACGAAATTATAAATTTAAGAGAAAAACACAAGTTAATGTGACATGTAAATGAATACACGCGATTATATATATATACGGATGACTCATGCTATTTCTCTTTATCAGATTAAGTAAGGATAATGACTCGTGTTATTCTTTATATAAGTTTAACCACGGACGAGTTTAAAAATCAGCTTAAAATTATTATAATCAATAATATAAATGTGAGAATGAAATGCACAACCTCACATGTTACTATGGGATGAAAATAAATAGACGAGATTCTACATATAAAAATGACACATATTTTTTTCAAAGTATTATGTGCAACTAAACACACATAATGACTAGAACATAATATAAAAATTTAATCAACCTAAACAACATACATGTTAAACAAAGTCAAATCATTCGTGCAACAAAAATCTATACAAAATATAATCGATATTAACACATAATCAAAAAACTATGTAAGAACTCTGCGTGCAACGGATACTATAAGTGATAGCGTATCAATATTAGTGGGCTAAACCCACTAATAACCTAAAGGTTTGCAAGTCAACACATGACATGAACCATACAAACCCAGGCTACACTTAGCTTGGTAAGGCATCTCACATGCTGAATAGTACATGTGCATGGGACAATTGTCTCCAACTGCCGCTAACTTTTAAGATATACAATCTGACATGAGGCAGTTAGAGATACACAACCAACATAATAGGAAGCAAACACTTCCTTATATCATCCAGGAAGACAGTGCATCTTGTCCTACTTGTTTGCCCCTCGGATGATCAACGCGTGGCCTTCCAACAGCCGTTGATCACTCCTCAAAGGGTTATCTCTAAACCCTAATGCCTCACTATAAATAGAAGGCATCCTACAACTTCAACAACATTCACTTGGGCACAACCGTTAAACATAGTAGCTCTCACATGCTACAAAGATGGTTTGTTTACATGTTACCCGAGCTTCATGATCTCAATCATACCATCGGGTCTTTACTGTTCAACATGGGAAACCAAACAACATAACCATCCTATATTCTTCCTTAAATACGTTTTACATGCCATACGTAAACATGGCACCATCCGTTAAAGACATGATACAAAATAGCCACAAACTTTAAGCCTATTTTCATTCTTTTTCTCACATAGAAAACTTGAATTATTTTTCTTCAGTTAGTTTCTGAACCAAAAATGACGGGTGAAACACCCCCTAAAATTACATAAATGACAAATGATCACTATGGACTTCTCTATGTGGAAGATCTCATTCACCTTGAGGAAAACTAACAAATTCCAGAAAACAGAGGGTCATCAGTCCGAAAGAAACCTCACAAGAAGAGCACCAGGGGAAGTGCATGTGACAAACGACTATGTAGGTGTCCATACATCACTTTTCTAGGAAGGGCATGCACGGTCTCATGACGAATAACAAGTTCTCAAGCCACCTCTAAACATGGCATGTTAAGAGGGGTTCTAGAGTACAATCTCGGGTAGATGACTTCACAACACCAGTCTCGAACAACAGATTTGGTGCAAGGGTACACAACAGGAGAAGGGTCGATGTACATCCAGATCACGCCTTACATAACTGTAAGAGTCCTCTAGCTTTCTTATAACATAACGGGTTTCTTTTAATAACACCAATCAAAGCGTTTTTATCTTGATTATTATCTACGATTTATAAAAAAATTAATGATAATTACCGAATACATAAACACATGGGGATAACTGATTTAGAAATTTATGTGACTGCTTACAACAAATTTAGCAAAAAGATTGCATGAAGATAATTAATACTCCTTCCATCTTGAAAAAAGTGTTCACAAACAAATTTTGTGCATTTTATGATAGGTGTAATTAATGTAGATTCAAGTTAATGAAATGTCATATTTAACCATACATTTAGTGAATCAATTAATAGGAGTTTTTATGTTATGGAAAATATTTAAAGGTAAAATAGGTAAAGTGGTGAATTATTAATTGTATTTTTTGTAAGTGGACACTTTTTTTGGGACAAACTATAATAGAAAGGTGGACACTTAAAATGGGACGGATGGAGTACCATGGTTGTTAAGATCCTGAACCTGATCCTAGAATCTTAAGATTTTACTATACTACATAGCAAAAAAGGTTTCGGTCGTACGTATAATCTTTAAAGCTTAAGATCTTATAGGATCTCGATTGTGTCTCTAGGAACTTAAGATATAATCCGATCTGATTTTACTTTTCTCAAACAACAAACTAAAAAACTACAAACTTATGGATTATGTTTTATAAAGTTTAGAAAACATCATGTTAATCTTCTTAAACATTTCATAATCATAATTTACGACAACATCTTTATAAAACATTCCTATAATTTTATGTTTATGATATATACTAATTTGTAAATTTGTATAATATAAAAAAAGTTATTGAGAAAATGACATTATAATAAAATATTAAGATCTTGATCTAATCTTAAGATCTCGATCTTAAAAAAACGAAAACGATTCCACTAAAAATCTCAATTTTAAAAACCTTAATATGATATATTTTTTAATTTCATAAATATTAACATACATATAAAAGTATCGTATATTCGGGTTAACTTTAAACCTGAGTAACGATAAGCATCTGAAAAGGATTAATACATTTTTTTATGATTCACTGATAACCATTTAATCTAATACACTACTTATAGTTTGATACTTAGGGGGTGTTTGGGATTGCGTTTGTAAGTAAATTATCTGCTTATGCGTTTTGAAAACGCAAAAATCAACTTGAAAGTGTTTGGATATGAAAAGTGCATAATCACTTATCCACGTTTTAACCTCATCAAAACTCCATTTTGAAAAAGCAGGTGAGTTCATGCTTTTTCAAAACGCAATTCACCCCTAATGGCAAAATTAAAATATTATACTTTTTATGCTTTCTTCGCTAAAACTAAAACTCTACCTACCGTCGACTTTATTTCTTTAACAAATTTGATCCAATAACACTACCAAATATATGGATCTTGAAATCCAGTTTATAATTGGTAATTACAAATATCTTTACATGTGCATGTGTTTTTATCGTATATTTGACTTGAAATCAAATGGTATGGTTAACCACAGTGAAAAATGATGGTAAAGAAAGGTGGTAAATTGGTAATAAATGGAGACGAGGGTGGTGATAAAGTGTTTGCTTGCAGGTTTTGAGGAAGATAACTAGGTAAGATAAGGAATGAGGATGAAAGTAAAGCAAGGTAGGTACATGAAAAAAAAGTCAAAAACCAAACGATAACTTGTAGCTGACTCGGTATATATAGATAGTAGTAATTGTAAAATGTGATGTAATTATTATAAAATCTTATGATTAATTTGCCTGTTAAGTTTTTTAAAAAAAATTATGACTCGTATAATTATAAAATTTGTGTCATTAGATACTAATAATAAGCATGTCCTTTTTAGTCATTTTACATGGTACATCATAAATAATCTGATTTGGCAAACACTTGAAAAATTGATTATCTGATTATTGCGATATTAAACAGCATAATCAAATCCAAACACTACAATTTAAAATCACGTTTTGCAACAGCTGATTATCTGATTATCCATTTTCAAAACACATAATCTATTTTGAATAAGCAATCCTAAACACCCCCTTAATTTTTTGAAGAAGAAGAAAGGTAGTAAACTCGTGGTTTTAATAGAGGGGTGCTTCAAGGTTTGTTATGCCGTGTCGTTTAAAACAAAATTTTAAATTATGAAGCCCCTTTGATTTTTCTTCATTGTGTTTCAATTATTAGCCCTATTTCATTATGCATTGGTATTAATGAAACATCCAATTATTAAAAAAACAACAATGCCGGTGGGAAACTAGATTCTTAATCGTTTTTATCTTAATATAGAGAATACAGTTATTATAAGAAAGAGAAAAAACAAAACTTCGCTATATGATAATCTACAAGTAGGACTAAAGAACCGAAACAACACAAACGAGGCTTGTTCGTGTTCGTTAGTTATGATTTTGACCAAACAAACTAACTAATATTTTAAACAAATGGAAATTGGTGTTTATGTTTGTTCTTTGAAAAATAATTCATTCTTATTCGTTCATTAAGACACTATTCCTTAGTGATTCATGAAATGTTTAATTTGTTTACATTAATGGTTAAAATAGATGGAAATTCTCTATATGATAATCTACAAGTAGGGCTAAAGAATCGAAACAACACGAACGAGGCTTGTTTGTGTTCATTAGTTAAGATTTTGACCTAACAAACTAACTAATATGAACACTTAAGCAAATAAGAAATTGGCGTTCATGTTTGTTCTTTGAAAACTAACAAATTCTTGTTCGTGCATTAAGACAATATTCGTTAGTGATTCATGAAATGTTTAATTTGTTTACAGTAATGGCGAAAATTCATTAGAATTTGTAGCACTAAATAAGCTCAATTCATCATTCGGTAATAATAAAAGGATGGACTTAGTCGTGTTTTTAAACACAAATAAAGACTTAATCGTATGAATTTTAAAAATTAACAAAAATGAAGCAAATATCCTTAATAATTTTAACAGTTTTAGGAACTGGGACCTTTTATATATCTAGACCTCAAGAAGACGCCAAAGAAAACATGCGATCGGATATATTCAAAAACGACGTTAAAATTTTTTGAGCCTTAAATATTTAAGGGCTAAAGCGATAGCTTTAGTAGCTTTTGTAACACCCTCAAATTGGGTCGCAACGGAATTATGTCCGAGAGCGTTACTTCAAAATACCATAACGCAAGATATGAGAGAACGACTTCTAAATGTGTCGTTTGAAATGTAATCTTGTAAAATCTGAACTCCAATGCACATCAGTAATGTCAAGCATCCTATTCACTTGAGAAATAAATGCTTAAAAGTATCAACATAAAGTTGGTGAGCTCATAGGTTTTTATAAGTATAAATGTTGAAATCAAAGGTTTATAATGTAACAATCCGTTATTTCAGGTCATTTTACGACTCAAAATTTTCAATTATTTATTTTTAGGGTTTTATGCTTTTACTTTTAATTTCAATCATTTAGTTAAATCGCGTAAACTAAAAATCATCAATCAACGTAAACTGTCATCAAACAAATAAAAATTTACGTCAAGCAAGTGTTATATTAATTTAACGAAAATAATAATTAACTTTTCATATTTTATTTTTAAACGTTACTTACACGTTTACATTTCGCACTTTGGAACATTTTTGCGTAATGTAAACCATTTTACCTATCTATACTCAATCAAATACCCACAATTATAGTCAATACCCAAAATTTACTAAATTTCTACCCATAAAATCAACCAAAACCGGCCACCCTTTTATATTTCTCAAAACAAATATCATTTTTACCAAGTTACATACACTTGAGAATAAAACTTACCTAGTATCCCAAATATCTACAAGTAATTACCTTAGTAATATCAACAACAAATATCTTACAACTCTTACAAGAACCCATGCCCCTACCCTAGAATTCATGATGATTTTAAGCTCTATGTCCCTTAGATATTTCTCTTATATAAGGCACATACTCTAGCTTATTTCACTTCACTTAATCCTTTACCAAAAATCACCAAATATCTCTCTTGTTTGTCTCTCAAAGCCATGGCTCATATAAGCCATTTAGGGTTTTATTTTGCTTCCATTTCTTTGATATTTCTATCATACAAGTGTGTTTAGGGTTGATATATAAGGTGTATCAAGGGTTATAAGAAGCAAGGGTTTTTGAAGCTTAATTAGGGATTTCTAGTAATAGTCTTAGGTTTATTGTTCACTAATCACTCCATCACTTTGTAAGCATGTCAATCTCATTTACATCCTTGTATTTACATATATAATTCATGCCATGTTCATATTAGGACTTATATATACTTGTGGTTTTGAATAAGTTAATGAAAACCCATTTTAAAAACTCAGATTCTGCCACCAACTTTCAGTGATTTCGTATTTTTAAAATCAATGTAAACGTGTTTCTGGTCATAGCCACTCTTGTTACATTTACATATATGTCTTGGGATGTTCCCTATTTTTTCAGAATTTTTAAAGGTTGTTTACTATAGTTAATAAGCCGTACGAGAGAAGTTAGATAATACCGACAAGATTATGAGTATTAGATTTCATTTGTAAAAATAACTATGTTAGGTGCGTTTTGTGTATTTGAGCCAGTTGAAACATTTGTAGAGGACTCTTTAAATTAGAATTTGAGAGTTGAGTGAACATGTGACGATAAGTGAGGAGGGAGATACGGCCCGTTTGTCGAGGGGCAAAGTTTCTGTCTTTTGACATCAATGACTGAAGTGCACCATTTTGGTTGTAGCATTTAATTGGTAATAAAGTGAGTTACACGGCATGAATATTTGAAAACTAGATTCAGTGTAGATAATTTTAGAGTCTAAAAACACATAATTTTATTGAAAAACGAGAGAGATATAGCCGATTTACGACCCAAGTTTCCTGAAAAATGCCTTGAGCAGATCCTAAAATGTTTTTGCATAAATCGGCACCTAAAGCTTATAAAATGGAATCGGAGCCTTGAAATAATGAAAGTAGACATGTTTAGCTTCATCTAGGAAGTTTCCCCAAGAAAATCGGCTTTAAAACGAGTTAGATACACTCAATTTAAGTTATGATTATAACTAAATAAAACTTGTTTTTAGTTTACTTTTAGTTAAAGTGTTAAAAATCATTTTTCTTAACTTTTAACATATGTACTTTTATAAACACCTCACTACGAGTGTATATGAGTGGCATCACATTGTATAACTCATAATCATATGTACATATTGCATTTTTCCTAAAGCAACTCATTTTATTAGGTTGCGGTTAGGGTTTTGTGCATCGTTTTCCGTACTCATTGTTCTCTTCTCGATAAAAAAATTGCTTGAGGTGAGTTCATAGCCCCATTTTACACGATCACAATATATTTACAACTCGCGGGATGAGAAACATGCATTGTTTTACATTTGGACTCAAGTACACTTTTAAACAAAATTACGAGTTTGCCTAAATAGCGATAACCCACTATGCCCATGAATCATGAACGGTCAATTACTTGGTGTAAGTGCGAGTGTTATAAATAGATCTATTTGGGATTGACATCCCCGTTCGGGTGAGTAGCGCTCACTAGGTTCGACGGATTGAACCAACAGACGTATAACATGTCGGATTTGGGATGCTGCAGGTTGAACATCTACACGGGCACATTATTGGCATTAATTTGCAGACATACATGTTGTAGCTTCAGTGTCATGAGCTTAGGGAATTATAATTACATTTTTGTGATATTGTATATGTTACATTGTCATACACTTTAAATCTTGCGGTCCTACTTTATATACATACATAAGCCTGTGAATTCACCAACTTTATGTTGACATTTTTAAACATGTTTTTCTCAGGTCAATAAGTACAAGAACTTGGATACATTGGATGCATCATTTTGGAGTCATATTACAATAGAGATTTAATGCATTACATTTTATGATATTTGTTATGTATCAAAATCTTTACATTTTCATATGGATGAACAATTTAAGCATAGAGCTTTTGTAACAACATTTTTAATAAAATCCAATGTATCATTATAAATGACTCATATAGAGGTCCGACCTAATTTGGGGGTGTTACAGATTGGTATCAAAAGCCAAGGTTATAGAGAACTAGGTTGCACATCTTACCTATACTATAACCGTTTTCAAGTATTGCATCATACAAAAGTTTTCATGGACATACATACACTATTTGTTTGCATTGACTGCTTACATGATCTATATACGTATTTATATTATATTACGTATATTACTATATATGTCTTATACATTATACTTATATAAGTTGATTTTATTGTTGCAGCAGTTATGTCTTCATCCACGGTCACCTACACGTCTATACCTTCCGATTCTGACTTACCACAATGGGGTTTCCATTTGATGGATCCAGACGAGTTTGAGGCACCGCAGTCTCTAGAGCAAGCACCACCATCACCTGACTATATGCCTGGTCCCGAGTATCCGGAGTATGTTGCTTCATCTGACGATGAGATACCGGTTGAGGATCAGCCTCTACATGTTGATGCTTTACCTACCGCCCTATCACTGGGCTATGTTGATGACTCTGATCCTTTGGAGGAGGATCCAGATGAGGACCAAAAGGAGGACCCTAAGGAGTATCTCGCTAGTTATCCTGTTGATGGAGGAGGAGGAGTCCTCTAAGGATGATGATGAAGAGGAGGAGGAGGAGCATCTAGCTCCGGCCGACTCTATTGTACTACCATCTAGTGACCGACTCTATTGTACTACCTGCTATTGGCCCTGTCCCTCAGCTGAGGAGACAGAATCGTTTGAGATCGACGAGTCTGCTACTACACCACAACCACCTCAGACTATGGTCCAAGTATCCATGACTCATTTCCATAGGGCACATATATATGTTCGACCCCATACTCCTCCATCAGCATCTACTGAGGCACTCATTGCTGAGTATGCTTCTGCACCCACACCTCCATCACCACTACCATCTCCACTATCACCACTATCATCTCCACTCCCACATCTCCACCCTTACCATTACCATCATCACCCTTGTTGTTACCATCTACTACTCATAGGACTGATATTCCCGAGGTCGAGATGCCACCTCGAAAGAAGGCTTGTTTTACTGCTCCCACTTATAGGTTCGAGGTTGGGGAGAGTTTGACAACTGTTGTTGCTAGGTAGACATGACATACTCTAGCTCGTAGGGTTGACTATAGATTTATTGATACCTTGGATGCTAGTATCCGAGCCTCTGAGGGTAGAGTGATGATCGCTGTAGGGGAGGTCAATGAGAGGGTGACAAATCTTGCTACCACTCAGAGGCAGGATGCTCATGAGCTCTATGTGCATTATGAGGACACTCAGAATGATCAAGCTTTGTTGAGAGCTCATATCTCTTTACTGACGAGAGAGGAGATACTTTCGTTCTATGGCTTCTTCTTATAAGCGAGAGGCTGTTTATGCATGACAGGCATGGTCTTGTTCAGAGGATAAGAGCACGATTTTGGAGGCTCTTATCGGGACACAGGAGGCTCGTACCACATCACTAGAGGCTCAAGTTGGGACACTATGGACTCAGCACGACAGGTTGGAGTGGCAAAGATAAGAGGCAAGTAACATGGTGACTAGTGCTTTTGGACGCATTCATGCATTAGAGGCTAAATACCCAGCACACCATAATGGTGTGGAGGACACCAGTAGTAGCTACGAGTTTTACATTCAGTCATTTTAGCTATTATGTATAGCCTGCTAAGTATTATGGGTTACTCCCAACTAGCATGGCCATAGGAATTGGTATTTTCCATTTTGTAACCAAAACTATCATGTATGTTATTGATATTGTTATGTATGAATGTTGATTTATTTATGTCATTGTTGATCTTACTTTGGTTATATATTTCAGTGTGTGCTTGAAGTGTCATTGTGTGGTGTATATTTTTATGATTCAAGTTTTAAATTTATATTTTGCCGACTTAACCAAAAACAACACTTTAACAGGCAGTGTACCCAATCGGTGGTAAATTCGTGGTAAGTAGGGTGTCGAACACTTAAATCGAGGTTAAATATCTTAAATTATTAATATTTTGGTTTACGAATGTGAGTTAATTCTAATCTAAGTCAAACCTATGCTAATCCTATGTTAGTTCTAATCCTAAATCTAACAGGTAAAAGGGGGTTTCAGCCTAAGAGACTGGCACGGGTTTGGTTGGTGACTACAATCAATTCAAGACAATTTAACCCACACAAGCAAATTAACAGAATATAAAAGAGCGGTCAAGCCTTATAATAGAAAACTGTATTAGCCATCATTAATCTGATTAGAAGTTTGGTTAGTTTATTCAGTGCAATGATTACTTATCTCGAATCATTCTTAGACTTAGGCGGGACTTCATCCTAAGACCTAGACACATTAATTCTGTTACAATTAAAGCATCCGCATAAAGCATCCTTATTTGCTTATTATAATCTATCTTAGGGATTAAAGCAATGGTGATCTTGTTAAACCTAGCTCATAGAGACTTTACCGACTTACTGCTTAATGGCAATTTATACTCCCACCCACCCACCAAACCAAACACAAACACCCAAACACCAGACGGACTAAAGCCACCAACCAACAGGCCAATCACACCCCAACCACAAAACACCAACACCTTAACACAAGAGGCACCAAACCACAACAACAACAACAACCCACCACATCCAAACCCAACCACAAACCAACAAAAACAACACCTTAAACACACTATCAACAACACACACAAGCAAACCCAACAAACAAACACACAAAAAACCCCCACCACACTAACAAACCCCCAACCAAACCAAAAACACAACACACCACCAATAACACACTAAAAAACACAACAACAAAACACACAAACCCAAACAAAACACCAAAAAAAAAAAAAAAAAACCACACAACCCCCCAAACCCCCCCCTCCAACAAACAAAAAACCCAAACAAACAAACCCCCAACCAAAAAAACCAAAAAAAAAAAAAACAAAAAACCTAAAAAAATTTTTTCAACACACAACAACCCGACACTACACACAACACCAACACAAAAAAACAAACAAACAAAACACAAATAACAAAGCACAACCAGGGGGAGACACCACAATACCAACAAACAAACCAAACCACAAGAAACAAACCACACAACACACACCAAAACAATAACAACCAAAAAACAAACATTACAAACTCACCACACACAAACACCAAACACAACACAACAAAGAAACAAGTTAACCCAACACCAAAAGAAAAACAATACCCAACACAACCAAACACAAACACCAAAACACAACAACCACACCATAAGAAAAAACCCAAACAGCAAACACAACAAAACACCCAAAAAAACAACAACCAAACAACACAGACACAGAACACGCCACAACACCACCAACAACTTACCCAACATCCAAACAAACCACACTAAAAACCAAACAAACCCACCCGCACCACCAACAGCACAACAACACTAAACCAACCAACCGAAAAAGCAACCACACAACCAACAACCAAACCCATACAAAAACCCAAAACACAACCACAAAAACAAACTACAACATACAAACCAACAAACAAAAAAAAAAATAAAAAAAAAAAACAACAAACAACCCAACAACCCAAACAAGCCCCAAACATACAGCAAAAAACACCAACCAAAACATAAAAGCAACAAACCAACAAACACCAAACACCAAAACAATTACAAAACCACAACTACCAACTACCCCCTACAATACAAATTAATCAAAACCAACAAAAAAACATACCAAATAACACCACACAGAACACAACAACCCCCAACATTCAACAAAAAAACTCACCAAACCAAAACAGCACAACACACAACCCACACAATAGGCCCAAACAAACCACAAACCACCACAGACACCAACAACCACACCCAACCCCCAAAAAAAAAAAAACAACAAGAAAAAAAAAAAAAAAACACAAAAAACCAAACCCACCATTAGAACGCCAAACAACAAACCAACCCACCAACAAACACAACACAACAAACCAACACCACCCCCACAACAAAACCAACAACAAGCAAAACAACAAAACACAACACCAAAAAACACCAACCAACAACACACCAACCAAAACAATTAAAACAACACAGCACAATACAACCAACAAAACCAACCCCACCATACAAACAACCAACACACAACCAAAAAACAACATCCAACACACCAACAACAAACACCCACAACACCAAACCAAACACACACCCATAACAACCTAACCACAACAAAAAAGACAACGCAACACAAATAACAACCCACAAGCCCCAAAACGAAAAACAACCAAACACCACCAAAAAACCAACCACCCAACAAACACCAAACCACACACACAAAAACAACAACCAAGGCCCGACACAACCAACACAACCAAAAAACCACAAAGAAACACACCACCAACAACCACCCAAAAAACCACAACACACCAACAAAACACAAACCCACAACACCGGACCCCACCCAAACCCAACACAACAACAAAAACCCAAACCACCAACACCTACCCCTACAACACCACTCAACAGTTACACCCCACAAAAACCAACCACACACCAACCTCATTACCTACCACACCAACACGCACCGCACACCACCTCACCATAAACCACAACAACAAAACCCACCAATAAACAAACATTAACTTACACACACAAACCCAAACACAAACCAACAACCAACACAAAACAGTACCCACAACACCCACAACTCCACAAAAAAACAAACAAATAAACAAAAAAACAACCCACAAAAAACAAAACCACATCCCAAGCCATAGGACCGATACACAACAACACCCCCCAACAAAACCAACACAATACAACACAAACAAACACACAACGACCACAAACCCGAACACAAAAAACAACCAAACAAGAGCGCCAACACAAATACACAACCCCCCCCGCCAGCGGACACAGAATACACACCAAAACAACCAAACCCAACAAACTAACCAACAACCACAACAACACAACCCTACAAACCCCACACCACACAAACCAACAAAACCCACCAACACTTACAACACAATACAACCACCAACCCATACAACCCCAAAACAACACAAAACACAAAACAAAGACACAACAAAAGCAAACCATACCACATAACAAAGCCAAACAACAAACCACCAGCAACCATTACAAACCAAAAACAAACAAACAACCCCACACACCAAACACCACAGCACCCTCCCAACAACAAAAAAGCACTACAAGACAACACAACAACAAAAATCAAAAAACAAAAAACACACCCAAACAACACCAACCCACACACACACCTCCAAAAACCCACCAGGACCCAAACCGACCAATACCAAACCACCAAACCCCCAAATACACCAACACCAACCAAATCAACACCAACAACAAAAAAAACAAACCCAACCCGCCCAAGAGCCAAAAAAGACAACCCAGGCCCGACCAACAATATACAAAATTACGAAACACAACAAACACAAAAACAGAACCAACCCAACCAAACAAACAAAAACCCACACACACAACCGAACCAAAGCCCCAAACAACAAACAACAACCACAAACCACCAACTACACAAAAAAACAAAAGCCAAAACCAAAACCACACGCAAACAACCACAACACACCAACAACCTCAATAACAAACACACCACAGGCCCACATAAAACACAACACACAACAAAAAACCACTACACAACAACAACAACACCAACCCAACATACAATCCCACAACCCAAGAACATCCAACAAACAACCACAACACCAACACAAACAAGCAAGACACCACACACAACAACATAAACCATCAACAACCACATAAACCCCCACAAACACTAAAAAATCCCACCCCCACCAAACACAACAAACACAAACACCAACCACCCCACACCCCAAAGTACCGCCCCACACATAACCAAAACAAACACCCAAACCCAAATACAAACACAAAACCACCCACAACACCCACAACCCACAAACCAAGCAAAACCTACCAAAGCACAAACAACCAACACACAACCAACACCAAACAACAGTGCAACAGAACACTTATAATTTAACAACAACCACAACAACAACAACAAACAACAACTACAAATCACACACAAAAAACAAGTAAAAAAACAAAAACCACCCACAAACCGAACACCCCCGGACAACCAACCACAACAAGTCAAAAACCCCGGCCAACCCCACAAAATAAAAAACACAACACAACCATTAAACCACACAACACACCAAAACAACCAGCAACCACGCCCCACTAAAATAACAAACAGCATACAAACACCAACATAACAACAACAAACACAAACATAAAACCACAACCCTCCCCAAAACCCAATTACACACCAAACAAACAACACCCACCAAAACACACCAACCAAACCAACCCAACCAAATCAACACAAAAAAAAAACAAACCACAAAAACACACCAACCAAGACAAATAACACAGAAAGCAAAAACCCAACACAACACCAAAACAACAATACACACAAAGCACACCCCAAATACACCCCAATCAAGCAAAACAAACACCCCCACACAAAACAACCACAAACAATAACCACAAAACCAACAAAAAAAACCAAACAAAAAAAAACCCACACACAAACAAAATTTACAACCACCAAACACATACACAACAAACCAACAATAATAAAACCAAACCCCATACCCCCAAAACACAAACCCAGCACCATACACCAAAACCCAGCACCAAAACTACACATCGAAAAACCAACCACCCAAAACCGCACACCCGCCACCAACAACACACATCCAAACAAACATATTACCAAAACATAAAACCACACGAAACAAACCAAAAACAATCAAAAAACAAACAAAAACACACAAACACATACACAAACAAAAAAAACAATACACAAAATTACAGAAACAAACAAGCACACAAACACAACACAAACAACAAACCCCAAGCCAAAATTAAACAACCCAAACACACAATACATACCAACAACACCAAGACCACAAGAAAACCAACACACCACCAAACAACAACTCAAACAAGCACACAACAAACAAAACAAACAAACCCAAAAAACAAAACAACAAAACACACAACCCCAAGCCAAACCCTACCAACCCCACCCAACACACACAACACAACCACCTAAAAAAACCACCAACAACCAACAAAAAAATTAAGCAACACAAAACAAAAACAACAAAACCAACAAATCCATCACAAAAGACCAAAAACAACAACAACAAAAACACAAACACGCAAAAAACACCACAACCAACAACCACAAAAAACAACAAAAACCAACCCCACATAACCCCTACCACCCCAACAACCACACCCCTAACACAAAACCCAAACCAAACCAACACCAACAAAAACACCCCAACAAACCACATCCAACAACTTAAACACCCACGTACCCAACCCAACAAACCCAACCAACAACCCCCTGCTAACAAAAACCAAACAACACAACACAAACAACAAAACGACCTCCAACCCACAACTCCCCCAACCAATACCAATACAAAACCACCAAAACCCACAAACATAAAACTTACAACACAACAACAAAACAACAAACCCACAACCACACAACAAAACCCACCAACAAAAGCGCCATTACAACCAATGCCCACAATACACAAAAAACAACAAACAACACCAAACCAACCACCAAACAGACAATCAAAACACCAATTACTAATCTACCCCAACAAACGAGCAGCAAACAAACATACACCATAAACACAATCCAACACCACAACCAGAGAACACAAACACCACAACAACCCTCACAACGCCACCACAATCCCCAAACCCCCACCAACACCAAATAACATCAAAAACCGAACAACCAAACACCAACACCATCAAATAAAAACCCACCAAAAAAAAAAAAAAAAAAAAATTTAACCCGACAAACAATACTTAAAATAACACACCAACCCAAACCCCACACTTACCCCACCAAACCAACAACACATAACTCAAAAAAACAACACAACAACCAACACAAAAAAAAACACCACCAACAAACACACCAACACACCCCCCGTACACCCACAACCCAACAAACAACATAAACCCCCAAAACACCCCCCTCCCAAAAACCCAAACCCCCACACCAAGAAACACCACTAACAAAAACACCACAAACACAAACCACCACTCACACAACACACACACCAAACATCCAAGCATGCCCAACCAAAAGCACCACACCCGTTCACAAAAAACAAATTACTCTTACCACAAGAAACAAAAAACAAAAAAAAATATTACTCCCACCAAAGGAAAACCAAACAACACAGGCCAGCACACACACACAAATTAATGAATAACCAACAACCGGGACAAATATACCCACCACAACACAATCAAAACAACACACATACACCCCACCAAAGAAAAAACCAACCCACAAACAAAACAACACACAAACACAACCCAAAACAAACACAAGCAACAAACCAACCGAACAACACAAAAAATCCCATAACACACCACTACAAAAAGCCAACACACCAAACAACACCCCCCCAACAACCCATACACAACCACAAAAAAAAACACACCCCACCACACAAACAACACAACAAACACAACCACAGAACACCAACAAACCACACACCATCACAAAAACAATTAAACAACATCACTATATATGCACAACCCAACAACAACCACCAACACTACAAACCAACTACAAACCAACAAAGACAAAACATCTACACCACGCACAAAACAACCCCAACACGACACTACAAAACCAAACAACAAGTATAAACACCCAAACTTACAATAGACAAACAACCCATAAACCAAAAATAAAACAGCAACAATAATATCGCTCCGCATAAAGCCACCAAATTTGCTTATTTATAAATCTATCTTAGGTATTAAAGCAATGTGGTCTTGTTACAACCCAAGCTCATAGAGACATTAATACCGACTTACTGCTTAATGGGCAATTTTAATACACTAAGTAGTCTACTTAGTTCAACAATCCAATTGGAATCGTAAAATAACATTATTTTTAAAATTTTCTAGATTCACCTAGTAATCAACATTTCAATAAACCAAAGGCCAAATCCATTAACTAGTTAAGCCAGAAGCGTATCCTTAGCACGAATTTAGAAGGACAATATTTGAGAACCAATGATTCTAACTGTTCAAATTACTATACTGGAGAGCAATCCCACATCTAATTACTTGGTTTCGTATTTCTAGAGGACAATATTTGTTATCCTATGATTCTAGATGTATAAATTACTATATGGAGAGCTATCCCGACATCTAGATTACTTGGTCCGTATCACTAGATCCAGTTGAATGATAGGTCCGATACAAAAGCACGTAAACCAGTATCTTGTGATAAACGTAATTAATAAATCAACAATAAACTAATAAATAGATATAAACAAAACCAAACATTCAGATCTTCATAATAATGGCTAAAACCCGAAGATATTAGCCTTTAAACATCATAATTAATACAAGAGTAATGGCTTAGCCAAGGTAAACTAACCAAGTTAACGAATGATACCAAAAACTTAACGATTACAAAAGTATAAGAAATTACACGTTGTCTCCTATGGATTGGAATGCGTTGCAAGACCTCTTCTGCTCTTTTTCTCCTTTAAAAATTGACTTTTGTGGTTTAGGTATCGAGAATATGATTTAGCACACTCAAAACTCATTTTTGAGTTTTGTATTTATAAGGTCTGGAGTCAGTGTCGATACGGCGTATCCAAGCTATTGGATACGACGTATTGGAGTTTCTTAGAGTAGAGACCATGTTTGATATCTTCTAGAATATTCACTTTCTATATCTTCAATACGGCGTATTGATCTTCTCTGGATACGGCGTATTGGTCATGTGTCCTTCATGGTCTTTGGTGAGTACATGCACATATATGCCGTATCTTCCTTGATGCATACGGCGTATTAGTTGTCAGAATAGTAATCTTCAAAATATCTTCGTTTAAGCTCCAAAATGCGCGCCTTTTCCTAATATTCACCAAGTACTCCGTAATTACTGCAATTCTTAAATATAAATGATTAAGTAACAATTCTTTGCAATAATTATACAAAATGGGTTAATTACATGGGATAAACGATGCTAATAAACTAGACGTTATTTGATGTCATCAAATATCCCCCACTTAAATCCCTACTTGTCTCACGTAGCCTTTAGAAGTTTATAAAAATATATCCCTAAGGATATTTTCCGTTAAAACATTTATTTGATCTATTACAAGTACACAACCAAACACCTCACGAAATAGGAAGATGAAAACACTCAAATCACTCAACTAATCTATGTGGTAACATATAACTAATTTGCTCAATTGCTCGGTCATGACGAGTATTCTATCATGAGCTTGGCAAGGATACACATCTCCACCGCTTAAGCTAAGGAGTAACAAGTTTATAAAGGTAAATATGGGTTTTTATGATAAGGCTTAGGGTTGATTACTCTAACTAATCTTTATCGATACCAATATTCCTTGAGGGCGACAAAGACCACACATACACACCCGTAACGATGGGATAGACATATATGACTGCTCACTCCCACCTTGAATAAGTTAAAGAGTAGGACTAGTAGAGTAATATAGGGTATGGATCTTCTAACTTTCACCAATAGTAATAAACCAACAAGGCAGCTGAGACATGCATACATGGACGTAACGACGGAATAAACATGCATGCTCAATCACGTCCTCATTCACGTAAAACCCATGGTTAATGATTAGGAAAGGGAAATAAATTGCTGTTAAATAAAAATTATGAAACAAATAGATTAATTCTAAAATACAAGTTGCTAGACACTTTTTCTTGACCGTTACCATGATAAAGATACAACTATTTACAACGTTTTAATCATAGATCAAAAACAACAACCTAAGTTGGCATTCCCGTAACGGTCAACATCCTAATCATCTGATACTTTACATACTTTACAAGGTAAGTGGTGATATCTTCCACTTTATACAATACTCTACATTATCGATTTGCATCAACGAATAATCGATCCTTTGTGTAATTCCTTCGGTAGTTGCGAAACGATTATCTTCAAACTTTCCTTCTCTTTTTTGTTGCGATTTTTCTAATTTTTTCGATTTTTTTTGCTAACACTATACTACGAAACTCAGAGTAGATTCACCATCTTTACGATCATAATAATTCCGGATAATTCCTTTGATAATTCCTTTATTCTTCGGACGTACCATTAATTGCGATGATAGTAAAAATATATGAGTTTTGACTATAATATACATTCCCATTTGCGATGTGCAAATTCTTCCAACCGTACCAAAGATAGAAAATTTTGACACAAGACTCGAGAAATAAAAACTTTACACTTTAAGCAACTAGCAACTATAAAATAAACTTAATCTAACAGGGTAGGCTAAGGTGTAAAGGTGTAACGAAATAAATCATTAATGTATTTCCTAAAGGATTGGCTTTATGGGTTGTTCTAGGGGTATCTTACTCTTAAAGTAAGAGTAAACAAATGGTTTATACGGGGATTAACTAACCATTGTAGTTAGTTAATAAGCAACATGTAAAGGCGATTTGGGTGTAATTCTAAAATTTACCAATTTAAACAAGTTACTCCATCTAAATCCATAGTACTCATCACTGCGATCTCAGGTGATATACCAAGCCAAGTTCTAAAGTCTACTACATCACCGGCACACTCATATTTTGTGGAATTTGGGTAAACATTTGAAAATGGATAAGGTTAAATCCTCATAATATCTAACAAGGGTTATTGTGTGCGGGTTATGTATCAAGTAATTTCACAAAAGTATGCTTAATTTTTTTTAAATTTGAGCATAATTTAAGTATTTTAGTGTGAAAAATAGGACAAGTAAACATTCTAATTCCACCCCCCCCCCACTTAAATTATACAATGTCCTCGTTGTATAGATAAAACATTAAATACAGGAATTAAAAAAAATTAGAATGAGAAACTCCCCTGATATTTGCTCAGTAGATTCTCCATATGTTTTTGAGTTTATTATGAGTATGAGTAGAGTTTGTGTTGAACAGTGTTGCCTGTGAAGTTTCAAAGACTCAAACCACTTCAAGATCTCAGATTTTATATATTTTTCCACCAATATTCGTCGATATTACACAGTTTCACGAGGTCCTGCGCTCGCTAAAATATTGGAAAAAACTTGTGCATTCCTATCTTGGTACCTGTGGTTAATTTAAAATAAACTAAAACATACATAAATTCGGGTCAGTCTGTGTGAATACGGCCGTATCATGTGCATGAATTTGCGTATTGCACTAAAACTAACCATATAATGTTTAAAGTGCATAAAAAGTATAGACTGAGATAACGTTCCAGTATAATCAATGCACTCACGCGCTCTGGTATTAATGGAGCGGATACACCATATTGATGTTTGAGAAGACAGACTCGATAAAATTAAATAACAATCTGGGTTGTCTCCTGGGAAGCACTTTTGTTTACAGTGACTGTCTTTCAAGTCTAAACTTTTTCCCTTCAGCTTCCTCACCGACTTCGCGTGCGCGAACCATCCGTTCTTCGTTCCCTCATCCGAAATATTCTCATGGTAAGCTTGGCACGCCTCTTAACTTGTGATTGTGATGGATGTTGTAGTACGTCTTCTTTTATGGCAAACATATTCTTCTTCATCATTGAACGAATATTTGATCATCATGTATCTTTTTATTTGGCAAACCTGCATCTTGCGAGTTTTGATACCACATAACTCATGTCCTTCTTCTTGAGTTTTGTTTTCATATTATCCTTCATCATAATTGTGGTAGTTAATCTCATGGCTTTCCATTCTTCTCACCAAACAATTCATTGCATGATCTTCATCATCATGATTAAAAATCCTTCCATGTCGAGCCTTATTTCTTAAAGCTTCATCTTTTAGTGCGCTATCTTCTAAAGCCTCGTACCATTCAAGGTCTTGGTAGTGGAGCAAGTTTCTAATATGGTAAGCATCGGGAAAATTTCCTCCATTACAATAACCATCCTCTCTCCAACTATAGGTTGGCCATTCCAAACACCCAGTCTTATAGTTGAAAGGCTTGCAAGTATGTTTGATTGGTTTCGGTTATCATATTCCATTGTTCAAGACATGGCTTGTCATTATACCCATGTACATTCTCGTTCCATTCGTAGATCCAATCATGTTTGTATCTTATAGGTTTTAAACCCTATAATGGCCTTTGTAAGTAAGTCCGGGATCTACTTTTGAGAAGTAATTAATTTCTTGATGCCAAGTAGAGAGGTGATCTCGTATGTTCTAAAACATCAGTTTCAATCTTTAAAAAATTTTGGTTTGATTCTCTCATTATCACTCCAAGTATTCTTTAATGATCAGAAGATTCATCATCGATACCTCAATTTCATCACCACCAGATTTCTAGTATTCCCATATAGCTCTTTGGTGAATATAATCCATCGTTTTTATAGTTTACGAAACTTTATAGCAGTCATCCTTCGTTATCTTGGATTGGCCTGGGTCCCATATTATTACTGGAGTGTAATTTTCCCACGATGCCGAGAAGGCGCGGTCGGTTGTATTTTTAAAAAATTAGCAGTGTAGTCGACTGATTAATATGGCGTATCACTTTATTATTGGAGTTGGCATTTCGATCATCTGGAACAAATCGAATCTGAGTTTAGTATTTCGATTTCGAGCTTAATTTTTTTATCCTTCTTCAGAACAAATCCTGCTGATATTTTTACCTATTGAACAGTCCATATATTCAGAGCTAGTCGATTGAAGAAGCTCCCCCCACCCGGTTTTCTCTCATAGATTCGGATGGCAGAAAAGGCTCAACAAAGTCAAAGTATGAACGTTTGGACTAATGACAATTCAGATATTACTATTCTGAGATTAGCGAAATATCACAGTTTAACGAGAAGAACGATTAGAATTGAACAGGAAGATTATTGGATGATCAACCAAAAACATGCTTTAGTGGAACAAACGGGAAAAGATGCGGTTGAGATATTGATTACTTCCTCAAATGTTGGCCCAATGTAATTTACCAATGTAGATCATGGTAAATGAGAGTTGTTGTTTCCCAATCTCATTGGCTGTAGGTGCATGGAAGTTGGTTGATGGAATCAAAGAATCAATCACTTGATGGGTCGACTCTTAACTTGCTATATATTGATATCATTCCAATCTCACTGGCATGATTATGATGTCGGTACTAGCCGACGAAAAAATAATTGGAGTTAATACTATCATACAGGGTATTGTACTTAAACTTCTTAAATCATCCATTCAACATCAACTTAATGCCCCGCTAGAACTTGTAGTTTTGATGCATAATTGGTTTGATTGGTTTATAAATGTATCATGCATAATCGTTAGTGGAGATGAGAAGATCGTT
>BQNB010019876.1:0-22500 GCA_026074375.1 Tanacetum coccineum | reverse complement strand
TTTAATTATTTATTAAAAATAACCTATTTTATAACTAATGTGTATATTCTGGATTTCGAACCAGTTTCTTCGCTATTGGGGTGGAAGTTCCGTTTTATGTCTAAACGTCCGATTCAAATATAATTTGTTAGTATTTTATAAACCAAGTCTAACTTTTCAAGGTCTTGGAATTCCGAATCCCATGTTCCGATTTCTGATTTAAATTACTCGTTATATAAAGGCACTAAGTATTTTTAGTCCAATTCTCGTCTCGATTACTCACAATATCTTTATACATTATATCAAGTCCAGTTTTAATATTGTTTTCATATTTTAACTTGACCCACGCAAGTTCTAATAATTTCATCCATTTACAGTAAGCGATTAAATGCTTAAGTATTTATATATTTTCGCCGTTACACTAAAGCACTTCTCCTATCTCTTCCCTCCGGTCCGTCATGCCACACAACTTGAGCACCCCTGTGCTTATGGACAGCCAAAGCCCTTCGTGACGTTGGCTGTTATGCAAACACCACCCTATGTTTCAGTGTATAAGAATAAATACCAACAACGCTACCCTGGCGGTCTTACCAACCCAAACACTCCTCTCGGCTTTTTGTCATCCCCTACCCGGCACACCCGTCTGGGCTGTGAAAACCAACCCACGCACCCTAAAGGTCTTTATAACAAAAACACCTACTCACCGAGTGGTTGCGGCTGTGTCACAATCCAAAACGCACCCTCACCGGTTGCCCCAAAACCCAACCTCACCCCCGGCTGTCCCACAGCCCGACCCGACCCCGGCTGTCCCACAGCCCGACCCGACCCCGGCTGTCCCACAGCCAACACAAACACACCCTGTTCGTTTTCTACTACACCAAACGGACCCCTTGTTGTTATATTCCAAACGAATATATGGCTTGCCAACCCAACCCAATACACGCCCTAGGTTGGGTGCTTCTAACCGACAAACCCGACCCGCTGTGTTCCAACAGCCCAAAACCCGACGCACCCTTTCTTGTTTTATAACAACAAACCCACACACACCTTTCGTTGCACACCTGCTGTCAATCCCACACGACACACCCCTTTTGTTGTCTATGATTTCTTCGCACGAACCAGACCAACCCGAATAACCGGAAGTTTTCAGCCCACCAAAAGCCCACTCGTCGGCTGTGGTCCCAAACCCGACCAAACCCTTTTGTTAAACAAACCCAACAACCCAACCCGACATCCCTTGGTTGTTATAACCTTAACCCGAACCAAACCAAACGCCCTTTTGTGTTGTTATAACACAAACCACACGCACCCTTCTTGTTTTTACCCGGACCCAAACGCACCCTGTCGATGGGGAGATCCACCACGAACAACCACACCCCTTAGTGGGTTTTATGATAAACCGTACGCACCCTTGGTGGTGCGCGACGTGTTGTGAGACGAGGTGAAGGGGAGTGGTGGTGATTGATGAAGTGTGTGTGTGTGTGTGTGTGTGTGTGTGTGGTGGACCGCAGTTGGTTGAGAATAAAGGGCCGCGGCGGCGTGGAGGCGCGAGAATATGGAGGGATCGGTGTTAGATCAGTTAGGTGGGGAGTAAGTATTTTGGTGTGTTCGCCGGATTTTGTCCGCCGGAAAAAAGTTTTCCGTCGGCGGCGGGGGGTGCCGGCGTGTCATTTCAGTATGAGGTGGGTTGTTTGGTAGGTGAGGGGGTGGGTTGAGGTTCCGTGTCGCTTGAAACATCGGTGTGGGTCTTGGGTTCTCCTACGGGTGGTACGGGGGCTGGTGGGGTTGGTGTGGGGGGTTGGATATGGTGAGCTGTTGGTAAGTGGGGGAATAGATGGATTGGTATAGTCGCTCGGCTGGCGTGGGGGGGTGGGGTTCGCCGGAACGTATAGAAGGTGAGTGAGGAGAGAGTGTTATAAAGTTTGTGTGTGTTGAGTATAAAGATGGAAATGAAAATTTGTTATAAGTTTATATATATATAAACTAAAGTGACAAATTTAAATAGTGTGAGGTTAAAAGTGTAACATTTTTATCTATACTTTTATAGAATATCGGTTCGGGAGTGTGATTTGAGCGACCCCTTAAGATCGATTCTAATCTCGAACTTGGCCATTGTTTTGATAATCATTTTTCTGAAAAAATGAGTATTTTATTTGACTATATATTTCAGAAACTATTTCATCTCTTCACATTAAATAAAAATATCTGTTATTCATTTTGTGACCGGTTTCGCTCCATAAGTCGCGTGTTTTCAAAAACACTTTAATTAAAAATGATGAATAATTTATTTACTATTCTTATTAATAATAACTACTGGCAAATTTAATTGTTTTTGTTTGTCCGCGTTGGTACTGTGCGAATAATGTTGCGGCGCGCAGCGCGCGCGCTCAGCCTCTTTTCGGCTCGTTTCAGGTCTCGGGCGCAAACTAAAAAGTTGTCAGGAATTTCGTTTTACATCAAGTTGCTTTAGAGTCCGAGTCGTGAAAACGTGATTTAGATTTAGTTGATCGGTTCTTTAAGTCAAAGTCAGACCCTTAAAAAGTGTGTGTGTGTGGTGTGGACATCGTCATACTAAATTCGAAATATTCTCGGCTGTTACTAGTACCTTACCCTTAAAGAAATCTCGATCCCGAGATTAAATTTGTGTTTTCCCGATTGTGTTGACCGAAAGAAAAGGTTGCTAAAATTGTTAAACACGTTTTTCTAGCAAGACGATGATCACTTCTCTCAGCAAGAAGATAGATGTTTCGACACTTACTCAATCATACCAAAAAAGCTTGGCTAAGTTGGGGACCAAGTATATAATCCCATCAAGGGAGATATTTTAGAAGGAATTATCGTCACAAGTGTTATGATTGGATAGTAACACCACTGATATCGCGGCTCACTCGAACATCCGCTTACTTCAGACACAAAAATACTGATGTTTTGCCCTCATGCTCACCCGGTTTGCTTTAGTGTTTCCTTGCTTGGGACTTCCCGCTGGTGTCCCAAACCAGTGCTACCTCACTCAAGCAACGCTCATCTCCTTGTTCTTGGCTGGTCTAGGATGTACCGCGACCTAAGTTTCCCTAGTGGACTCTGAATGGATAGTCAAACTATCTTCTCGTCGATAGGTGTTTATTCGTTTCTTGAAGGGGAGTTTTGCAATACTTATTGGATAAATGTGGTATCAGTCGGGACCTGCTCCAGGACCCTCAACTGTGCGGACCTTAACGTCAAAATACTATAAGCAAATCGTGACGGGATATTGCATCAGTCTGTTAGCTCCACATGACACGTTCGATGATTGCAAAGACTTGCAATGTCAAAAGTAATAATTTCAGAATGAGATTAACGGTAGCTCCAAATGACGGCCTTAACTTTCTGCGGTTGTGGCAAGAACTATTGTGCTTCCAAACTTTTACGGATTCTGAGGATTACGGTGGTGTGTGTGTAACGGGTGATTTAGGTTCATACTCGTGTTCATATCGGCTTACCATTAAGCCCACTCATTTATAATTTCTTATTTACATAAAGAAGCGTCCAAATTTATGTAAGTAAGAAATGATAAACTTATAGTTCGGTGATTTATAATTTATTTATTTAAATGAAGAGGCGTCCCAATCCTTTTAAATAAACAGATTATAAATCATCCTACTTAATAATTCCCGGTGCAATACGCGGTACTCTCATAACCTCAAGTTAGTTGACAGGACGAGCATGTGTTCTCTGAGTATTGGACGAGTGATTTAATACTGTCTTTGAAAGCTGGTGGGAGTAAAAAACTGCCAGGTGAGATCAAATAGAGTTCAAGATAAATTAATGAGTTCTCGGTTTAGAGTAAATAAGTACAGCATCTCTATAACAAATCACGTATGAGTGATTACCATATCGATCCTCCTATTACAAGTCCCGCACTATACAGAGTTGCAATAACTTGATTCAAACACAATTCCATGTGTAAACAGAATAATAAAGTTCCTTGCGTAATCGATATATATAAGTTATGAGAAAAAATCCTATTCTTAGAGACCATTGTTTAATTACAATGTCTGAGAAACAAAATGAGGACCATTGTGCAACTCACAATGTGCGCTGACATATAATTGAGGACCATTGTTTGCAACTCACAATGTTCATGACATACAATTGAGACCGTTTGTGCCAACTGTACTAATGTCTTAAGAACCGCTCCGGTATTTATATAAATAAACTCTTATCATTTATAATCGTCACGATATACGCCGAAGGAAAGCAAGCATATATATATCATATATATGTATGCCACGTAAGCACTCAATGGCTGACACGTAATGAAAGCCATAAGCAAAGTAGTTGTGTGTGTGTGTGTGACTTTTAAAAATGTTTGTTGTTGATGCAATTATTTGTTGAAAACGGGTTATAGTCTAGGTGTTAAAATATGCCAACCTTAGTTCTCTATAAACCATTGCTTGATACAATTGTAACACCCCAAAATATCACTTACAACGAGCGGAATACCAAAAATGGTGGGTGTTACTTCGTAATACACAGCAATAGATACAAGAGAACGACCTCTAGGTGTCGTTTGAAAATTTACGTTGTTAATTTAATCAAAATCTGAATTTAATAATACATTTGTCCCATAATTTGCATCACATGATAAAGCCTGAATGTACTCGCTCACGCCAATGCACATCAAATAGTCCCAAGCATCTAACTCCACCTGAGCGCTCTACATCAAAACATGCTTAATAGTGTCAAAATTATTAAAGTTGGTGAATTTCATAGATTAGTTTAAATATAAATGTAATCCACTGTATATCACAGTACTATGTAAAAATCCCAAAGATTTATAAAGAATGCATAACACATTTTATGTCACCATAAGTACCAAATCTTATCCCAAAGATTTTTATAAGTAATGCATGACAGATGTAATGTCATCAAAATGTTCCAAGTATGTATGTGTCGGGGGGCCCTGTAGTCCCCAACAATGATCCGACATGTTATAACGGTTCGTTTTACCTTTTTCGCGCGCTGATAGCTAATCTATCCGAGACGGGTGGATTGTTCAATCCCGAATAGATCTTTTATTTTCGTTTACCAATGTGGATCGCTAATCACCCGAACAGGGATCTCACATCCGAAAGATCTATTTCATAACATTCGCGCCACCTCCCAGTGATTTACCAGTTTCATGGACGCATCTGTGAAGTAGACTTGTATGAACCTAATTTGGGCAGTGTTAAAATAATGCGTAATATACTCCGCTTACCGGTGTCCCTCCAAGAACACCCGGACAGTAATGTATGCGTATATACTCCCGTTTACACGGTGTCCCCTCCAAGAACACGTCCGGGCAGGTAAGTATGCAACAATATGTACTCCCGTTACCGGTGTCCCCTCAAGAACACCCGGGCCAGTAGGCAGCTAGTTTTATTGCTATCAGTTCAATTAGCCTAAGCTAATCCGAAATTATTTCAATTGTAAAGTATGCATTTGTGACCAAAAATATGAAGTAAATAATTGTATCCCATAGCGAACTATGCAAATAAGTATGTAAACCATTCGTAAATACAATCTGTAAATGCATTTGTAACAAGGCATGTTTCTCACCCGAATATATGTGAAAACCAGTAAAACATGGGGCTATAAACTCACCAAAATCTATTAAAAACAATCACATTGTTAAGATAACCAAATATAAGATTTTGTAGACAAGCATTGTATTCCCTCGCGGGTTTGATAAAAGCATTCAAAAAATATTGAAAAGCGAGGCTTTATGAACCTTCACACTGATTAAAGACCACGATCAATTATCCTATTAAATCACATGACCTCTGCAACGATCTCGACTACGACCTATAATTATTTCGTTGATTATAATACATGGAATAAAATGACTCCAACGATGCGTACATCGTTACCACGAAATCATACATATTTTTATATGTATGCAGTCATATATACATGTGATGAGAAATCCACTTGCGCGTCTTTAAACCTTAACCCTGAGTATATTTTATGTATATATACTATTTTCCGTCCAATATAACCTATCTCTAATATTTAAAGCTGATAAGCCTCGCGGCAAAGTAAAATGCCATTACGAACAACTTTCGTGTTTCGCCGGAAGGCTGAAACGGACTCGAAAGTGATCAAATCATTTAATTAATAAATCTGCCATTTTTAATATTTATTAAAAATAACCTATTTTTCTACTAAAGTGTATATTCCGATTTCGATCCAGTTTCTTCGTTATTGAGAGTTAGAAGTCCCGTTTTATATCAAAACGTCCGTCAAAATATAATTTGTTATATTTTATAAACTAAAGTCCACTTTTCAAAGTCTCGAATTCCGAATCCCACGTTCTATTTTCTGTTTTAAATTATCCGTAATAAAGAGGCGCCAAAGTCCGTTTTTAGTTCAATTCTCGTCTAAGCTATATCTAAAATGTGTCTCTTATGGCTTATATTTTCTTATTAATCCTGCTTTAATACAATATATATATTATCTCGACGCCGCAAGTTTCAACAGATTTCATCACATATAAATTTATCCGATCAAATATATGAAACAATTAATATATTTTTGTGTTAACCAAACTCACTTTATTTCGGTGTTATCCCACAAACCCGACGCACCCCGGCTGTTTTCGCAGCCAAACCCAACAGCCCCTCGGCTGTTTTACCAAACGCACTCTACGGCTGTTAAACCCACAGCCAAACGCACGAACCAAGAACGCAACCAAACTATGTAATGCAATATACACAACCATAAGAACGCGTCCCTTATGGTGCTTTTCAGTCAAACCAAACACAACCCTTGGGGCTTGTCACGAACCAAACGGACCCGCTGCGGTTCTAAACCCCGAGCCAAATGCACCCTTGTGCATTATTATAAACCAAACGTGTCCTATGTGGTCACAACCTAACCCGAACGCAGCCCCTTGCTGCTGACTCGGAAACCAAATGCGCCCTATGTTAATAACCAAACCCACCCGTTGCGTTTTTGAAGACCAACCCGAACGCACCCTAGTTGTTGCAAACCAACCCGACACACTCCCGGTTGTCCCCGGCTGTTCCCGCAGCCAAAACCCGACACACCCAACCCTATGTCTTTATAACCAAACAAACCCACACCCCTTGTCGCACCCCGGCTGTTAACCCACAACCCGACACCCCCGCGGCTGTCAACCCGACCCACCCCATGATGGCGGCTGCCCACCGAACCCACCCCATGGTGGCTGTTTTTATAGCCAAACCAAACCACCCTCGTGGTGGTTTTCACCACAATAAAACAAACACGCCCTTTGTGGCTGTTACACGCGAAGCAAACGACCTTCGGTGCAATTATTAAAATCCGACGCATTTGGTGGTAGTCGTCAGCGTGCTGTGAAGTGAGATGATGATGAGATAAATGAAGAGAGAAAATGATGACGAAAGGATGAGATGATGGTGGGGGTGGTGGTAGCCGGCTGTGGTGGTGACGTGGGGGTGGTGGTCGCGCGTGGTAGCGAGTGGCATAGTGGATCGGGTAGATCCGGCTATGAGGAGTATATTTGGTCTTGGCCGGAATACCCGCCGGAAAACTTTTCCGGCGGCGGCGGCATGGTGGCCGGCGGCGGCGGGAGCTCGCCGGAGAAGATGAGAGGGAGAGAGGATTTGTAATTTGTGTGTGTATATTAGAGATGGAAATGAAAGAAATGTATAAGATTTTATATATATATAAAACTAAAGTGACAAGTTAAAATAGATTGGGGTTCATTTTGTAACTTTTTAGTATAGTTTTGATAAAAAGCGGTTTGGGACTCATTTGAGCGACTTAACGGATGATTCAACGCACGAAACTTGCGCCATTGTTTTTCGAATCATTTTTCTGATAAAAATGAGTATTCACTTGATAATATTTCATAAATATTTTATAACATTTAATAAAATATTTGTTATTTATTTTGTGAACCGGTTACGCATTGTCTGAAGTAAAAATGGATTTTAACTCGAATATTCGCGTCTTCAATAAACGTCACTAAATAAAATGTTAAATAATTTATTAAATATTCTCATTTAATAAAACGTGATAATTAAATGTAATTTAATTATTTTTGTGTTTCTAAAATCTTGCGAGGGCATTTCAGTCACCTTCTGACTGTTTCCGGGTCTCGGTCAAAACTAAAAAGTTGTCAGGAATGTTGTTTTACATCAAATTGCTTTAGAGTCCGAATAATGAAAACGTGCTTTAGATGGTCGTTCTTATAAGTCAATGCCAGATCCTAAATGTCAAAGATGAAATCTTCATTCAAAATTTCAAATAATTCTCGGATGTTACAGTACTACCTGAAAGAATCTCGTCCGAGATTAAAATTCGTGTATTGCTTGTGTGCAGATGAACAAGACTTAAGGTTTAATAACCATTTTGTAACATGACTGCTCGATAACTTTATTCAGCAATATCTAATGTTTCGACATTTCTTAATATCCATAAATTTCGGCTAGGTTGACCAGGATATCCAATCCATTAGAATAGGTATCTTAGAGAAACATCATTACAAGGTTTATTGTTGGTATAAGTGCTTTATGAAGCAAACCTCTTAATAGAGAACACATCAAAGGAGAAAGTGTAGTCGCGTGGTTATGTCTATATAAAGTCATAAATGTCTTAAGGCAGAGTCTCGTTTCTGCTATCTGTAATGTTCGATGATTAATAAATTACTTGGCAGTACTAAATAGTATCATGACTTAAATTGGTGTACTATTGGTCTGCAATGAATAATTCAACTGAATGCTATATCGACATAGGCTTATCTTGTTCAAGGTAGGTTTCATCACCTAGTTGATAAAGTTTGTACAATCTGGGACCACTCCAGGACCCAACAACAGCAGCCATAATCGGACTGATAACTATAAACAAACGTGATGGGATGGCAGGGAATGAGGACATTTTGAGGAACAAATATTCCCAGATAAAGTTTAACAATTGGGTGAAAGCTGCGTAAGAGCTTATGTGATAGACGGCGGATTATGGTACTCAGTCGCTAGTTTAAGGACGAATCAACTCCATTAACTCAAGTGTGTAACAAGTCTGTTAGTTCCACGAACAGTTTACAATCGCAAGGATTTGCAATCGCAAAAGTAATAACTTAAGAATGTGATAAGGTAGCTCCAAGTGAGGCCTTAAGATTCTGCTGAGTAGTAAGACACGATTGTGTCTCTAGACCCTTTTAACGGATTCTGATGATCATTGATTTCAGGTTCATACTCGTGTCATATCGGATACCATTAAGCCCACTCATTTATAATTTCTTATTTACATAAAGAAAACGTCCAAATTTATGTCAGTACAGGGGAAATGATTAAAACTTATGGTTCGGTGATTTATAATTTTATTTATTTAACTGAAGAGGCGTCCCAATCCTTTCAAATAAATAAATTATAAATCATCCTACTTAATAATTCCCGGTGCAATACGCGTACTCTCATAACCTTCAAGGTGGTTGACATGACGATGCATGTGCTCTAATGAGTATGGGACGAGTGATTTAAAACTCGTCTTTGGAAGTGGGAGTAAAAATGCCAGGGCGAGATCACTTAGGTTCAAGATAATTAATAGTACTCGGTTGAGGTAAATAGGTAAAGGTCTCTATGAACGAGTCAAACATAGCGATTTCCATATCAATCTCCTATTACAAGTCCCGCCTATACAAGAACTTGTAACATTTAGATTCATACATAATCCCATGTAAACAGAATTATAACGGCCTTCGTGTAATACGATATTATATAAAGTTTTTAAGAAAATAATATTCTTAGAGACACTTTGTTTAAACTTACAAATGTCTGATAACGAAGTGAGACCATTGCACAACTACATGTTTTAGAAGCAGATGAGACAAATTGTATAACTCACATTGTTCGGACGGTAGAACGAGCCCATTGTGCAACCCCCTAATGTCTTAAAAATTTTCTGGTATTATATTAATAACTTTATATTAATAGGTGCGATATACGAAAAGATGTAGAATATACTATTACAATATATGTCTTTCACGTAAAGCACTGAATGCAGCACGTAATATAGCACATAGCAAGAAGCATGTATGCTTTTGAAAATGTTTGATGTGATGCACTGTTTGTGAAAAACGATATATAGTCTAGGGTAAAATATGACCCTAGTTCTCTATCAATCAGTTGCTCTGCATACCAATCTGTAAACACCCCAAAAATATGACAACGCAGCGGAATACTTGGGGTGCTACTTCATAAATACACGGCGCTAGATACAAAGATAACGACCTCTAAATGTGTCAGTTTGTAAAAACTAATCTCGTTGATTTTTCTGAAATTCAAAATTTTAGTTGTCCCATAATTGCTGCACATGGATAAAAACTTGAATGTAAAGACACCAATGCACATCAAATTAATCAAGCATCTAATTTCACCTGAGAAAAACATGCTTAAAAGTGTCAAACATTAAAGTGGTGGAGTTTCATAGATTAGTTAAGTATGAATGTAAGTTTCAAAATATATTTATCCATGTGTCATTCACAGTACATGTTACAATGTTTTATAAAATTGACGACCCTTTTATGTCACCAAAAGTACCAAATATTATCCGTCAGATTTTATAAATAATGCTTGACACATTTTATGTAACCAAAAGTACAATCTTTATCTAAATATTATACAAGGAATGGCATGACACATTTTATGTCACCAAAAATACCAATCTTATCCTAAAGATTTATAAAGAATGCATGACAAATTTTATGTCACCAAAAATGTATCAATTATATATTTGTCGGGGGGCCCTTGTCCAACGTTAATCCGACATGTATAACGTACGTTCTCAGTGATAGCTAGTCACCCGAACGGGGGTTGTCAATCCCGAATAGATCTATTTTATATCATTCGCGTGGACATCACGCTATAATGTTCGTTACCTGCGATAGCTTAATCACCCGAACAGGGATCCACACCCGAATAGATCTATTTCATAACATTCGCGCTCACCCTCCAAGTGATTTACGTTCATTGACGCTGTGACGAAGACTTGTATGTACCCTAATTTGGGCAGTGATACAAATAATGTATTCCCATCATGGGTATTCCCTCCAAGAATACCCGGGCAGTAATGATTGTTGGCCCCGCAGGCGCCAAACAAATCGTAATCCGAAAATCATTTCAAAATGTAAAGTATGTATTTGTGACCAAAAATGAAGTCAAATAATGTATCACATAGCGAGCTATGTAAATGAGTATGTTAAACCATTTGGTTAATCAATTCATGTAAGCTTTTGCAAAAAATAAGCATGTTCTCACCCCAAATTATGTAAACCGCAGTCATAACAGGGGAACTATAAACTCACCTTGATCACGACCACGTTCAAATAGTCCAAATAAATCACCAACCGAATCTGACCGATCTTCGGCAAGACCCTATAATTATGTCGCTCCTATTATAGTAAACGTATTAAATACGATCAAACGATGGTAATCGGACGACGAAATCATACATATATTAATATGTATCATCTACAGTAAGAAGTCTATGAATGCGAAATCCACTGTGCGCGGCCGTCTTTAATAAACCTGAACCTACTTGAAGACATAGGCTCAAGGATAATATGTTATTGTAAGGTAATACTTTTTAGTTACGACCCATTCCAATGAAACTTATCTCAATATTTACAGAAAGTTACTATTTTTAGACTCTTCGTTTTTAGGACCGAACAATGGTCTTAAATATAATTAATTGAAATAATAGATCAACCGACCTTTAGTTTTGACCTGCTATGTCTTAATTTTAAAACAAACAATCCTCGCGGCAAAGTAAAAACGTCAGTACGATATCTTAGTGTTTCGCCGGAAGGCTGAAACGGACTCGAAAGTGCTCAAATCGTTTGATTAATAGATCTGCCATTTTTAATATATATTAAAAATAACCTATTTTTTTCTACTAAAGTGTATATTTCGATTTCGTTCCAGTTTCTTCGTTAATGGGAGTTAAAAGTCCCGTTTTATTTCAAACGTCCGTCAAAATATAATTTATGTTATATTTGTTAAACAAGTCTAAATTTTCTACATCTCGAATCTGAATCTCATGTTCGCGTTTTCTGCTATTAATTATTCGTTCCAGAACGAGCGCCATAGTCCATTTTTAGTTCGAATCTCGTCACAAAACTATATATTGTATCGCTTAGTCATTAATATAAATCAGTTTAAAATATTAATATCATAATTTTACTTAGACGTCGCAAGTCTCATTAGATTTCATCACATATAACCAATTGATAATATATGAAACAATTAATATATTTTTGTGGTGCAAAACTAAACTCACCCAAACACACCCGTTGTGGTTCTGACCCGCGAACCAAACACCCCTGCTATCCCAAACACACCCCTTGGTGGTGGCTGTTAAGCCAAACGCACCCCTATAGCATTTCTGTCCAAACCAAACGCACTCCTTATGTAATTCTACCCAACCAAACGCACCCATATGGTGCTTTTCTGTCCAAACCAAACACACCCTATGCGGGCTGTCACGAACCAAACGGACCCGCTGCGGTTCTAAACCCCGAGCCAAATGCACCCTTGTGCATTATTATAAACCAAACGTGTCCTATGTGGTCACAACCTAACCCGAACGCAGCCCCTTGCTTGCTGATCGGGAAACCAAATGCGCCCTATGTTAATAACCAAACCCACCCGTTGCGTTTTTGAAGACCAACCCGAACGCACCCTAGTTGTTGCAAACCAACCCGACACACTCCCGGTTGTCCCCGGCTGTTCCCGCAGCCAAAACCCGACACACCCAACCCTATGTCTTTATAACCAAACAAACCCACACCCCTTGTCGCACCCCGGCTGTTAACCCACAACCCGACACCCCCGCGGCTGTCAACCCGACCCACCCCATGATGGCGGCTGCCCACCGAACCCACCCCATGGTGGCTGTTTTTATAGCCAAACCAAACCACCCTCGTGGTGGTTTTCACCACAATAAAACAAACACGCCCTTTGTGGCTGTTACACGCGAAGCAAACGCACCCTTGGTGCTATTATTAAATCCGACGCATCCTTGGTGGTAGTCGGTGGTGGCTGTGATGATGATGATGGTATGATGATGATGATGACGAAAGGATGATGATGGTGGGGGTGGTGGTAGCCGGCTGTGGTGGTGACGTGGGGGTGGTGGTCGCGCGTGGTAGCGAGTGGCATAGTGGATCGGGTAGATCCGGCTATGAGGAGTATATTTGGTCTTGGCCGGAATACCCGCCGGAAAACTTTTCCGGCGGCGGCAGCATGGTGGCCGGCGGCGGCGGGAGCTCGCTGGAGAAGATGAGAGGGAGAGAGGATTTGTAATTTGTGTGTGTATATTAGAGATGGAAATGAAAGAAATGTATAAGATTTTATATATATATAAAACTAAAGTGACAAGTTAAAATAGATTGGGGTTCATTTTGTAACTTTTTAGTATAGTTTTGATAAAAAGCGGTTTGGGACTCATTTGAGCGACTTAACGGATGATTCAACGCACGAAACTTGCGCCATTGTTTTTCGAATCACTTTTCTGATAAAAATGAGTATTCACTTGATAATATTTCATAAATATTTTATAACATTTAATAAAATATTTGTTATTTATTTTGTGAACCGGTTACGCATTGTCTGAAGTAAAAATGGATTTTAACTCGAATATTCGCGTCTTCAATAAACGTCACTAAATAAAATGTTAAATAATTTATTAAATATTCTCATTTAATAAAACGTGATAATTAAATGTAATTTAATTATTTTTGTGTTTCTAAAATCTTGCGAGGGCATTTCAGTCACCTTCTGACTGTTTCCGGGTCTCGGTCAAAACTAAAAAGTTGCCAGGAATGTTGTTTTACATCAAATTGCTTTAGAGTCCGAATAATGAAAACGTGCTTTAGATGGTCGTTCTTATAAGTCAAGCCAGATCCTAAAAGTCAAAGATTGAAATCGTCATTCAAAATTTCAAAAATTCTCGGATGTTACAGTACCTACCCCTTAAAGAAATCTCGTCCCGAGATTAAATTCGTGTTATCCGCTTAGTGTGACTAGGAACAAGACTTAAGGTTTAATAAACCATTTGAACATGACGCTGATAACTTTATTCAGCAATATCTAATGTTTCGACATTTCTTAATATCCATAAATTTCGGCTAGGTTGACCAGGATATCCAATCCAATAGAATAGGTATCTTAGAGAAACATCATTACAAGGTTTATTGTTGGTATAAGTGCTTTATGAAGCAAACCTCTTAATAGAGAACACATCAAAGGAGAAAGTGTAGTCGCGTGGTTATGTCTATATAAAGTCATAAATGTCTTAAGGCAGAGTCTCGTTTCTGCTATCTGTAATGTTCGATGATTAATAAATTACTTGGCAGTACTAAATAGTATCATGACTTAAATTGGTGTACTATTGGTCTGCAATGAATAATTCAACTGAATGCTATATCGACATAGGCTTATCTTGTTCAAGGTAGGTTTCATCACCTAGTTGATAAAGTTTGTACAATCTGGGACCACTCCAGGACCCAACAACAGCAGCCATAACGACGATAACTATAACAAACGGTGATGGGATGCAGAGAATGAGGACATTTCGAGAAACAATATTCCCAGAATAAAGTTTAACAATTGGGAGGAGCTCGCGTAAGAGCTTATGCGATAGACGGCGGATTATGGTACTCAGTCGCTAGTTTGAGGACGAATCAACTCCATTCACTCAAGTATGTAACAAGTCTGTTAGTTCCACGAACAGTTTACAATCGCAAGGATTTGCAATCGCAAAAGTAATAACTTAAGAATGTGATAAGGTAGCTCCAAGTGAGGCCTTTATGATTCTGCTTGGTAGTAAGGACCACGATTGGGTCTCTAGACCCTTTTAACGGATTCTGATGATCATTGATTTCAGGTTCATACTCGTGTCCTATCGGATACCATTAAGCCCACTTATTTATAATTTCTTATTTACATAAAGAAGCGTCCAAATTTATGTAAGTAAGAAATGATAAACTTATGGTTCGGTGATTTATATGTCTTATTTAACTGAAGAGGCGTCCCAATCCTTTCAAATAAATAAATTATAAATCATCCTACTTAATAATTCCCGGTGCAATACGCGTACTCTCATAACCTTCAAGGTGGTTGACATGACGATGCATGTGCTCTAATGAGTATGGGACGAGTGATTTAAAACTCGTCTTTGGAAGCTGGGAGTAAAAACTGCCAGGCGAGATCAACATAGAGTTCAAGATAATTAATGAGTACTCGGTTAGAGTAAATAAGGTAAAGGTCTCTATGAACGAGTCAACATAGCGATTACCATATCAATCTTCCTATTACAAGTCCCGCCTATACAAGACTTGTAACATTTAGATTCATACATAATCCCATGTAAACAGAATTATAACGGCCTTCGTGTAATACGATATTATATAAAGTTATGAAGAAAATAATATTCTTAGAGACCATTGTTTAACTTACAATGTCTGATAACGAAGTGAGACCATTGCGCAACTCACAATGTTTAAGAAGCAAGATGAGACCATTGTATAACTCACAATGTCTGACGAGTAGAACGAGACCATTGTGCAACCCACAATGTCTTAAAAATATTCTGGTATTTATATAATAACTCTTATATAAATAAGCGTGCGATATACGCAAAAGAAGTAAGCATATATATTACATATATGTATGTCACGTAAGCACTTAATGCAGCACGTAATATAAGCACATAAGCAAGTAGCATGTATGCATTTTGAAAATGTTTGATGTGATGCAATGTTTGTGAAAACGGTTATAGTCTAGGGTAAAATATGCAACCTAGTTCTCTATAACCAGTGCTCTGATACCAATCTGTAACACCCCCAAAAATATGACAACGCAGCGGAATACCACATGGGGTGCTACTTCATAATACACAGCGCTAGATACAAGAGAACGACCTCTAAATGTGTCGTTTGTAAAACAATCTCGTTGATTTTCTGAAATCAAAATAATAGTTGTCCCATAATTGCATCACCATGAAAAACTTGAATGTAAAGACTCCAATGCACATCAAATAATCCAAGCATCTAATTCACCTGAGAAAAACATGCTTAAAAGTGTCAACATTAAAGTTGGTGAGTTCATAGATTAGTTTAAGTATGAATGTAAGTTTCAACAAATATATTTATCCATCTTGTATCATCAATAGCAGTACCATGTAAAATGTTTATAAAATATGCACGACCCATTTTATGTCACCAAAAGTACCAATATTATCCCAAAGATTTTATAAATAATGCATGACACATTTTATGTCACCAAAAGTACCAATCTTATCCTAAATATTTATAAAGAATGCATGACACATTTTATGTCACCAAAAATACCAATCTTATCCTAAAGATTTATAAAGAATGCATGACAAATTTTATGTCACCAAAAATGTATCAATTATATATTTGTCGGGGGGCCCTATAGTCCCAACGTAATCCGACATGTTATAACGTTCGTTCCCAGTGATAGCTAGTCACCCGAACGGGGGTTGTCAATCCCGAATAGATCTATTTTATATCATTCGCGTGGACATCACGCTATAATGTTCGTTACCGGCGATAGCTTAATCACCCGAACAGGGATCCACACCCGAATAGATCTATTTCATAACATTCGCGCTCACCCTCCAAGTGATTTACAGTTCATGACGCTGTGACGTAGACTTGTATGTACCCTAATTTGGGCAGTGATACAAATAATGTATTCCCATCATGGGTATTCCCTCCAAGAATACCCGGGCAGTAATGATTGTTGGCCCCGCAGGCGCCAATCAAATCGTAATCCGAAAATCATTTCAAAATGTAAAGTATGTATTTGTGACCAAAAATGAAGTCAAATAATGTATCCCATAGCGAGCTATGCAAATAAGTATGTAAACCAATTTGTAAACAATCATGTAAATGATTTGCAATAACAAGCATGTTCTCACCCAAATTATGTAAACGGTCAAAAACAGGGGAGCTATAATCACCTTGATCAGAGACCCGATCAAATAGTCAAATAAATCAAACCGAATCTGCAACGATCTCGGCCACGGCCCTATAATTATGTCGCTCTATTTTAATTACACGTATTAATACGGATCACGATGCGTACATCGTAACGACGAAATCATTACATATTTTAATATGTATACATATTTACATGGGATGATGAGAAATCCACTTGCTGGTTCTTTTAACCATAAGCCTTAGGTATAATTTTATGTTTTATACTTATTTTTCGTCCCCAATCCTAACTTATCTAAATTATTTACAGGAAAGTTTCTATTTTTAGACTCTTGTTTTTAGACCGGAAACATTGTCTTAAATATAATTAATTGAAATACTAGGAACAACGACCTTAGTTTTTACCCGCTATGTTTAATTTTAAACAACAACAATCCTCGCGACAAAGTAAAAAGGTCATTACGAAAACATCTTTGTGTTTCGCCGGAAGGCTGAGCGGACTCGAAGTGCTTAAATCGTGTTGATTAATAGATCTGGCATTTTTTAATATATATTAAAAAAAATCCAGATCTATTAATCAAACGATTTGAGCACTTTCGAGTCCGTTTCAGCCTTCCGGCGAAACACGAAAGTTGTTCGTAATGACGTTTTACTTTGCCGCGAGGATTGTTTGTTTTAAAATTAAGACATAGCGGGTAAAAACTAAAGGTCGGTTGATCTATTATTTCAATTAATTATATTTAAGACCATTGTTCGGTTCCTTAAAAGAACGAGGTCTTAAAAATAGTAACTTTCTGTAAATATTGAGATAAGTTAGGATTGGACGAAAAATAGTATATATACATAAAATATACTAAGGGTTAAGGTTTAAAGACGCGCAAGTGGATTTCTCATCACATGTATAGTATGTATACATATTAAAATATGTATGATTTCGTCGTTACGATGTACGCATCGTTGATCGTATTTAATACGTGTATTATAATAGAGCGACATAATTATAGGGTCGTGGCCGAGATCGTTGCAGATTCGGTTGTGATTTATTTGGACTATTTGATCGTGGTCTTTGATCAAGGTGAGTTTATAGCTCCCCTGTTTTTACTCGTTTTACATATATTTGGGGTGAGAACATGCTTGTTTGCAAATGCATTTACATGATTGATTACAAATTGGTTTACATACTTATTTGCATAGCTCGCTATGGGATACATTATTTGACTTCATTTTTGGTCACAAATGCATACTTTACATTTGAAATGATTACGGATTAGCTTAGGCTGATTGAACTGATAACAACAAAATTACTGCCCGGGTGTTCTTGGAGGGGACACCGGTAACGGGAGTACATATTTTTACTTTACTGCCCAGGTGTTCTTGGAGGGGACACCGGTAACGGGAGTACATATTTTAAATCACTGCCCAAATTGGGTACATACAAGTCTACGTCACAGCGTCATGAACTGTAAATCACTTGGAGGGTGAGCGCGAATGTTATGAAATAGATCTATTCGGGTGTGGATCCCTGTTCGGGTGATTAGCGATCGCCGGTAACGAACATTATAGCGTGATGTCCACGCGAATGATATAAAATAGATCTATTCGGGATTGACAACCCCCGTTCGGGTGATTAGCTATCACTGGGAACGAACGTTATAACATGTCGGATCACGTTGGGACTACAGGGCCCCCAACAAATACATATGAATTCTTACTTTTATTATTAGCTTCAGTTTCATGAGCTTAGAGTAATCGTAAACATTGTTTTATACTCACATGGATATTTACGTTGCCTTGAATAAAATGGCAATACATACTTGAAACACTTTTGGTGACATTAAATTGGTCATGCATTCTTTATAAATCTTTGGAATAAGATTTGTACTTTTGGTGACATTAAATTGGTCATGCATTCTTTATAAATCTTTAGGATAAGATTGGTACTTTTGGTGACATAAAATGTGTCGTGCATTCTTTATAAATCTTTGGGATTTTTACATGGTACTGTGATGATACAGTGGATTACATTCATAATTAAACTAATCTATGAACTCACCAACTTTAATGTTGACACTTTTAAGCATGTTTTTCTCAGGTAAATTATATGCTCGGATTTCTTGAAGTGCATTGGAGTCTATACATTCAAGCTTTTCATTGTGATCCAATTATGGGACAAATGTATATTAAATTCAGATTTTGATTAAATCAACGAGATTACTTTTCAAACGACACTTAGAGGTCGTTCTCTTGTATCTAGCGCTGTGTATTATGAAGTAGCACCCCAAAGTGGTATTCCGCTGCGTTGTTGATATTTTGGGGGTGTTACATTTGTCACCATCAACAACGTCATAATTCTTAGAATCTACTTGAACAGACATTTCGACCTCAACTCTGCAAAACAAAAAAAATCCAAATACATTGGTAACTCAAATGAATCAAAACTTAAAACTATATTACACCTTAGGCCTTTTTAAAAAGTTGTTAAGTGTTGCATACATACATGTTGACACCTCTCTTCTTGTTCGTAAAGCCGCCACCCTGAGCGTAAAGTGTATATTTGTTATAAGCAATGTAAGTCTACATGAACACCAAAAGCAACATAAAAAGAATGTGTCACTTTAACATGGCGATTCTCTCCACTCACGAAACATTTGGAGACCATCTTCCTCTACAAATGCATCTAGTACTTCACAGCCAATACCACTACATAATCATGCAAAAAATGTATCTAAAGAGAATACTAATAACAGCTTGAGGTTGAAGAGTGATACCTATACATAAGCCAACCTTGGAGGATGCATTAATCCAACACCAACTCCATAAGTCATTATAACCATAATAAGATACTTAATTACTATAGGTTGAATATACATTTGTGTCTAACGATGTAATTTAATAGATAACACATAACATGCAAATTTTATTTACTCTTATTATGCAAGTTTTAACTGTGATTAAACAAATATTTTTTTGACAGTAACTATAATCGAAGAGTTTCATATGTTGTCGATGGTTGGATTTGAACAAAGTTGCAAGCTTTTGTGTACTTATGATCAAGACTGAAAGAAGATGTTGCGGTATTGGTTAATTCCCCTTGTGTGGGTGTGTGAATCTAATGTTTATTAGTCTCAATCTCTTTGCATTCTTGACGCATGTTGTGCATACTAAGGGGGATAGGCTTGCAATTTAAGCTTACTTTAACGTCTAAGTGACGTTCCTTTAAACTAACAGACAAAATTATGGGTTAGACCTAATTGGTACCGTGCGGGATCGTAGTATGCTAAAAACACCTTTTGTCACTAAAGATTGGGAGTTTAAAAAAATTCTTTACCTGATAAAGAAGAAGTGCGTCAATGTTCATAGTTTATAGTGCTTCTACAATACAAAATGTCTTGGTTTTGTGGGTCTGAAAAAAAATCAGACTGATGACCTGATGTTATGTATGGATCATGTGAAATGGGGTAAATTAGTCTAGAACTCAATTAAATGTAGCACCTAACTTGGTAAAATATGTCTATATATTAGTCAGCATATATAAAGTTTGTTGCGGCTTAAGGTCAGGTTAAAATAACAAAACTGGTTATCTATGAGAAATGCCACGGTTACTTTCACGTGGGAAATATTGGCTATTTCTATTTCAAGGAGAGGTGCACAGACATTGCAACTATGAGAAGCAATAATCAGTATTAGTTTTGGATATATAAACTTTGTTGCGGCTTAAGGTCATATTAAAATAACCGAAGTGGTTATCTATGGATTAAGGGTAAAATTAATATACATGATGTTCTACTTCTATAGTGCAATTATAACAGTAGCATAAAAAATAGCAATCTAAATGGATGAAGTTCACTAAAGAAGTTCAACCTTGAACTTAAATCTCATATGTCTTGAAGAGTACATAACCTTTCCGTTGACACCTAATGAATGACATATGCTTTCTGTCCAAATGCAATTGATGGGAAAAGGGTTTAATTTTTTTTAACAATATGCCCATGACAAAGATAGTCAGTTAAGAGTGCAAATGTGAAGACCTTCTCAAATTGGTCAAACACAATCACGTCATCATAAAGGCCAAGATCAGGAATGTTTTTGACATCCTCATTTACGACACCGTAGGAAGAAAGCATTGTGTTTAAAAACTAAAAATTTGTAGATGTTTTAAAGTATCAAGTATGTGTCACAATTAACCCCTACAATAAACATGACAACACTACTAAATCCAACCTATCACGCAGATGAAGACAATGATAAAAGTTTCACACATTTTCTTACACCATATAGACACTAAATGTGACAACTTTGAACGAAATGAATTTAGCTTATCTCATTATCATCAATCTCAGAAAGGATGTATTTCATCAATAGTATCAGGACTCCTTGTCAACAGCTTGTTCGAACCCATGATCCATCATCCCTCTAAACCCAGACTCCTATAACTTTTTCATAGTTTGACATGTTTCTTCCATATCAACACCCGCAAGTTGTCATATATTCATGAACTAAGAGCTCCACCTAATTCTAAGTCTGCAAGTAGATATAGGATATCAAAATATATTCTATTACTTGCCTCGTTAACGAAAAGCCACAAAACAAATAACAAGACTTATTACATAATCTAATCTTTCAAGTTGATTTGAAACCTTAAGTAGGATTTGACACTACACTGAGGCAGCAAGTCGGGTACGCATCTTCCACCTACCAAACTGCAAGCCATAAAGGCGTCATATTTGGACCCAACAATTGGCTTATAATTACATAAATCAGAATTACTCATCCAACAAAGTAAAAACGCATAACTAAATGAAGAAAAACTTACCGTATGTATTCTAACTTTCTAACAGTGATAAAAACAAGTTTCAGCAACCCAATATCACACTCCTTCGGCTATCCTGAAAAAATAAACCAAACATTAAACAAACTTAAATATGTAAAAAAGCTTAGTAAAGACGGAAGATGATACAATAATGTTCGCAGCATCGAAGGGCGATGAATGAAAAGATGGTTAAGATATAATAATGTTCGTGTCATACATGGTAAGAGAAGCATACAGATATGACAACTTCACAATTAGGATAAGCTTCCTCCGCGACAGATTCACTATATGCCCCTGGTACTCCCTGCCAATAACATCATTGGTTTTTAAAATAAGCAATTGAGTGGTGCTTATTCTTAAAAAGGAATAAAGTTATTATTTAAAAGCAGAAACATGAACTCTCTAATTTATAGTATCAACTTATAAATCATGAGAAAGTAAATGCAGAAAACGAAATAATAAAAAGTTTGTTTGTTTGAAAATGAATGCAATTACTTGGAAGGAAAATGCTTTCGCTGCTACTGCTATCGTAAACATCAAATGGCAGACACATCCGTCGGCACACCGTGGCACGTCTTCTTAGATCCCATATGCATATAACTCTGTCCGAATATGTCACACTCGAAAATTTTCAGAATTTTAATTACTATTTTACCCTTTGACTTTTTGGTTCCGACTTGACTTTTTGACTTTTGACCTTTTACGGTCACATAAAAACGAT
>BQNB010019875.1:51988-66212 GCA_026074375.1 Tanacetum coccineum | reverse complement strand
AGGAGTTTCTTCAATGATCATAGGAGCTTTTCCTGCTCTTTGGCCTTTATCAGGAGAAGGAATTGATCTTTTAGCACTGCCAGTACTAACTTGTTCACTAACAGTACTAAGTTTAATACTGCCAGTATTAACTCCTTCAGCAGTATTAACTTGTTCACTAACAGTACTAAGTTTAATACTGCCAGTATTAACTCCTTCAGCAGTATTAACTTGTTCAGCACCAGCATCAACTTCTTCTTGAAAAACCAAGCTTGAGACAACCTTCTTTCCCTTAGTCTCTTTTCTTCTCTTATATCTCCTTCCCTTATCAATGGACTTTGGCTTTAGAGAGGCAACCCTGGAGAGAGTTTTGGCTGCTTCAAGAGTATTAGGACTTATGTCTTCCACTTGTTCCTCCCCTGAAGCATTTACTTTTGTCATAGAAGGAGTAACCAGTCCTTGTACCAAAGAAGCTAGAGGATCATCTTGACTTTTCCTCCCCTGAGCCTCAGATTCTTCCTCTTCAGAGTCTGACAAAACCACATTTCTCCTTTTTAAAAACCCTTCCAACTTCTTCACTTTCTTGACTAACTTCACAATATTTTAATTGGGCCATGAGACAACCGTATCAATAAGAGGGATGAAAGTTTACTTGGGATTTGATGCGATTAAGGTTATAGATGCTGGTAACAGAACGCTTGACTATTTTCTTTATAAAATAAATGACAATTTTTACTTTGCGAAAAGGAGATAGCAATAAAAAGATAAGTATGAAAGAGAAATCAAACTTTATCTATATATAGCTTCTCTGAGAAACGACAATAGCGCCGTAAAAATCTGTAACGGTAACATTTAAACAGTGATAAAGCAGAAGAAAGTCAAATTTCCCGCAACCAGCATTAATAATAACCTACCAGTATTAACAATTACACTACCAGACTTAATTTTGGTCAAACAGAATTAATTAAGAATCAACCCGAATTAACTCTTTTGCAACCAGAATTAAGTATTTACTGAAGATGTACAAAAGCTAAAACCGTATCACACCTGCCTTTCATCTGCACATCCATGCTATGCCTACAAAAACAAATTAGTTTGAAACAAAGAAAACCATATTTTTCTTTTAGAGGTAGATTATGTGACGGAATAATTTTAATGGACTCGAATGTGGGTCTGGAGGGGAGCTATTGAGCCCTAGCTATGTTCCTTCAGGCCGATCTTGATTCACGATTTCTATTGCTGAGTTGGATTTTTAAAAAGGTGAAGAAACGAAGAAATAGTAGAGTAAAATATAAGTTTATGTGTTTAAGGCAAGATTCGTGCTCAAAAACTTATATGAATAAGCCTTGTGTTCTTTTTCTCCCCCATAGATGTTCCTTCTAATCCACCTAATATAGGGACGTGGCTTTTCAACGTAAGACAATCGATTTTTTACAGAAAAAGCTTCAAATTAAGTAACTTGATTCTTTAGAAAGCAAGGTTTTGAAAGATAAAAATGAGCCAAAGAGCATAATGAAGTAAGAATGCAAGAAATGCAACGCATATTTATAATAAAGTCCAATTGATGAATGCAATACATTTGATCATATGGCGCTAGAAATATTAGAAGGATGGTTGTCGTGAGATATCCCCACTCCGCTAACCACGAGGTTGGTGGTTCAAACTAAGGGACGACTACTTTGACTTCTTATGGGATTTGCGGTGTGTTGTGATAATTCACTTGGACAGAAAGGTATCAAGGTGAAAGGGTTCAAACTAATACAAAGCCGGATCATAGGGCCCATAACATTAGTGGAGAGAAGGTGTTGATGTGAAATTCCCACTACGCTAGCAACCGGGTGGGTTTCAAACTAAGATAACAACCGGTCGATTAGGATTGTGAATAGAAGTTCTGCCAATCAAGGTTAGAATGTTGCGAGTGTCCGTATGCAGGTTGGATGATCAAGGTAACAAAGCAACTTACATATTCCTAGCTTTACGAACTTATTGAAAATGAATAAAAATGTTCAGAAAAGATCTAATGGTTTAAAATCAAGATTAAGCAAGATACCTGAATAAGGGATTGTTGCTAGTTGTATGTCGTGGACTTCAACATTGCAGGCCTATGACTGAAGGAAAATAAAGTTGATCTATGTTATGAGGTAAAAACGCGTTCCACACATTCAAGAATCATATTATATTCCCAAGGTATGAGTTTGATAAGAAAGTACACAATTCCTAAGATATGATAGGGCTAATACATCAAAACTTAATCTATCGAGCAATGATCTAATTTATAAAAGCTTATCTTGGGACTGTAGTAGACACAAAATCGGGACGATTAAATATCCGTCAGGTAACGTCCGTTGGGGAGGATTAAACTACGCACGTTTCTCATATCTGTGATCCCATTTTGGATTATAAGAAAATATAGGAAGTGCAAAATAAAAAAATAGAAAAATAATTTATAGAGTAGTTGTTAAAAATATAAAAATTGGTTGAGTGAAGCCTGGTGACTAATGTCGAGGCTAATGTTTGATTCATTTATATTCGGCCTTTGATAAACGCTTGGCAACTTTTGGGCGCAAGTTATTAGTTCGAATAGGGATTTGAGATTTTTAGGTTGTCATTCATCGAGGTGCTTACTTCATGGCACATTGGCGGTGTGGGACAACGCACATCTTAAAAGTTTTGGGGATTTTGGTATGTGCTTAATAATTCACATACCTTTTACCTTTAAAAACGAGCTAAAAAAACCATAAAGACTCCAAAAGAGCCCAATATTGCTTTTTTCGCTAATTTAGGTTGTATCATACCGGATATCGTCGACCAAACTAGAACGAAATGAGCCAAGGGGCAAAGACTCGTACAAAACGCGGGGTCACACGTTGAAGGAAAAGTGTTGCGAGAGATACACTTAAGTGAGAAAGAATAACAGTCTCTGAGCAATCTCAGAGCATGCCCTCACGTATTCGAAAGACACAGAGATATTGCATCCCAACTAACTCTCAAGCAGTGCACTAGATTATCAGATCACACATAAGAAATTGGTAATTCACAAACATACATCTTCGTACATTCACCTGTCGTAGAACGGAATATTGATGTTATGTGACACAAGTTGTACAAGAATCCTTTCATGAGTTTGTCATAACAACTTTAAAACAAGACCAACGTTTTTTACGAGTCTTTTAAAACGACAAAATAAACTCTCTTGTCTAGCAAAATTATCGAGATCGGGAGCACTAACACATTCCCTCAACGATTGAGGGGAGCATTAATTTATTCATACACAGCTTGTAACTAAAATATGATCAATACATCTAAGGAGTTTCTACAAGTGTATTCGTCCACCCCCATTGTATGGAATTTGATGTTATGTGTCAGTGTATGAATCTTTCATGAGTTTTTCATTAAACTTAAAAAACCAGGTTTTTGAGTTTAACGAAAAAATCTTTCAAAATTATCATATCTGACACTAACACATACCCTCAACGATTGAGGGGGAGCATTAATATGTTCCATACACAGCTTGTAACTAAAATATGATCATACATCTAAGGTTCTCAAGGTGTGTTATCCACCCCCCATGTGCTAAACATTTTCGAATACCGATGCATATGTTGAGGGGGAGCTTTTTTGAAATGCAAAAACAATCGGGTACTAAACACTTTGATAGTTATATCATAAGTACCTGATTGAGTTTTTCAACAGTGATTTTATGGCAAGGTGAACTGTACCAAAAGACTGACCATGTATTTACTTTTATCGAAGTTATAAGGATGGTAAGGTTAGGTACTCGTTCCTATGATCCTGCCAGAACCGGAGGGATCTACCCAGGGACAATCCACTAGTTAGTACAGAAGTCCTTAGGTATGATTAAAAGGAGTAAATGTGAGAACAAGGGAATAGTGCCGACTGAGATGGAGCTAGTACTGGAATATACCCAACAAGGTGCTAGTCATGAAGTCTCGGTAAGCACTGAAGGGGTTGAGGAATGAAAAAGAATTATACAGATAAAGGGTGTAAAGAAAGAAGCCCTCCATACACTTAAGGCAGAAACTGGGTCAATACATATGCTGTCAGAATCACAAGTTGATTGCTGACATTGAAAACGACATCATGGACCCAGTGATGCAATGCACAACCCTTCCCAGCCATTCAAGTTTCTCTTAAAAGAAACTTGTCTCATTTGTCACGAAGACTAAACATGAAATCTACTATCTCACTCACTCCGAGTAAGTCGGTATTAAAAAGGTGGCAGTCAGCTCCCGCCTCTGATCACTAATATCAAAGCGCACTTTCGAGTCTAGAGCCAAGAGATCATCAATTAATCTCGTTAGGACACATTTCCATTTATCTTATCTTTCACACACTGTGGAAACAAGGTTATCTTAAGAGTCCTACGCATTATCCTTGTGATATTGCCAGAACATCCGAGTGATACGAAGGTATTCACTATGAAGATGGAAATCCTGCTAGAGCCTACATCAAACAAGCTCTAGGTAGGTGACTTGTGCGATTCTACAAGAATCAAACTTGTGTCAACTGGAAAGAAACGATGGTGCGATTCTACGTGAATCAAACTTGTTCCAGCATAAGAATTGACGGTTATTGAACATTTGACAACCAATCAAAACTATCGAAGTGTTACAAAATATTTTCATAATTAACACTTAGACTGATTTTTCAAATCAATTTTCTCTTTATTGCTAACTGTTTCATTACAGGATCATTTAAAGATGGAGATGGAGATGGAGATACCCAGTTCCAGTAATGTCAAGTTAATAACCGAATGCTCAGACACGACCTACACTTGTTATGAAGTTATGAAAGATCTCATAAAGGTGTCAAAGCTTCCGCAAACTCTGATATCATATTCTTCTTCACAAGTGCACAAGATGGCAATAAATTACTAGATGATGAGAGATTAAGTTTGGCTGATGATCTCAAGAAAGCTCATGATCAAAATCAAAACAAGTCAAAGTGAACAAGCTCAATTGTTATCTAAAGATCACTACAACAAAGTACTAGATGTAACATGAAGAATCAAAAGACTGCAAGCTGTAAGAGCTTAAGTCTAGTGTTTTCAAGGGTGACCTCCCTTAGGGGGAGATTGTTAGATATGAGTAAAAGACTCGGTCACCCCGTATATTTATTGTTTATAATAGTTCGTAGTTTAATAGTTAATCGTATGTCTTTCGGTTTTAAGCCGGGTTCTAATACCCGGTATTTTGTAAAAACTATATAAGCCTCTTCCAACTTTGGAAGAGGCAAGCTAGTCATTTACACTTTTCATATTAAAACACATTTTCTCTCACTAGAAAATCTCTCTCATGTGTTTCTCTCTCTAGAAACTAGCCCAATCACAAGAATCATCACCCGTGTTATGAATTAAACGATCCTATAGAAATGATCTCAAAACTTACGTTAGAAGATTCCAGGAATTAGCAGTCTTATGACCAAACATGGTACCAAACACCGAGAAGCTTATGGAAGTCTTTATCGGGGGATTATCCAGAAGTATTGAAGGAAATGTTACTTCTTCAAAACCTCAAACTCTAGAGGAAGCCATTACCATAACCCAGAGGTTGATGGAGCAGGTAATAAACCATAATTCTGCGCAGGAAACCAATGATCACAAACAAAAGTTTGATGATAGCAGAAACACCAACAATAACAACAACTCTAACAATCACAACAACAACAACTACCAAGATAACCACAACAATGACAACCGTAACCACCAACAGCAAAATAGAAGGCAGGAAACCTTCAAGGCTAATGGAAACCATAGATATAATGGACCTCATCCCTTTTGTAGGAAGTGTACTCTGCATCACACAGGACCTTGTACTGTCAGATGTAAGAATTATAACAAAGTAGGCATTAGACTAAAAACTGTAGAAACTAAGAACTTCTGTTTCCAAATATCACTCTATCACTCAACTAAATCTCGGGACGTGATTTCTGTAAGGTTGGGGGACTATAACAACTCGTAATTTTCTAGTATTTTATCAATGTAATATCTACTTACTATGTTAAGTATTACTTTTTCATGGGAATAAATTTTTTGTTTCATTCCATTCCATTACGTATCATAGTTTACATTTCTAAAGTAAACGAGCTCACGTAAAGACTTATGCATATTATATCTATGTTTACATCAAGTAAACATCATAACATGTCAAGTCAATAATCTATTATCCTCAATAACATGTACATTATCTATTTAATAAAGTTTTCATGACAATATAATCAAATGAACATAAACCGTTAATGTTTATGCCTAAACCCTAATTTTGGGTAATGTAAACATTCAAAATGAATGTATAAGTAATCAAAGCACATGTACAAGTAATATAACATTTCATTTGAATATAAATTCTCTCTAAAAAAAGTACAAGTCTTATAAAGCATAATGTATAAGTCATTAATGCACGACATTCAAAATAGCCATTTTACCTTCGTTTTCCTAAGGAATCTTGTACAAACTATTAAGTAAAATATACAAGCAAGAAATGCTCAACTTTTTAACAACATTTCCCTCCATTCCAATCATTTGAACACATTTTTAAACTCAAACCCTAATTCAAACCAAGAAACCCTAAAACCGAGCTAGTTTCTAACCCGTGACCCATTTCTTTGTTTTTACCCATTATTAACCTTAACCATTAATCAAATTAAGTTGTAAACACTTAATATACAACATTACATTTCATAATCCATCCAATGTACATGAAATCAAAACACAAAACCCTAACCCGAGCTAGTCTTGAACCCGCCACCCTTTTTCTTCATTTTCTAACCATTTTAAATGAGTCCAAGCACACAAGCTCCTCCATGATCATGCTAATTCATTTAGAAGTAGCATACAAGTACCTTAATGCATTACTTGGTCACAAAATTATCCACATGACCTCCTTGGGCACCAAGCTATGCCACTGCCACATCACCACCCCCATCACCTTCCACCTTGCATTCCAAGAATGTTAGTCACTAAACTTGCTCCCTAATAAATTCCTAACACCTTTTCTTCAAGTATACTTGGCCACCAAGTTGCTAAACTTGGCCTCCAAGTTCATTTTTACCTATAAATAGGTCGAACATCCTTCATTCAAACTCACACCTTCATTCTTTCTTTCTAATCATCAATGGCATCCAAGGTCTGATCAAGGAAGTCCTAAGAAGTCCCAAGAGCATAATACAAGTGAAGAAACCAAGTCTTGAAGCCCCGGAGTTGTTATTCTAGGCGTACGAGTGCAAAAGTCCCCATTTCGACCCATTTTTGAATCCATAAGCTCAATTCAGGTTCTATAAACTCCATTTCTGTTTCCATACTCTTATAATATTCATATGATCATGCTTAATCCATGGTTAAAAGCTTTGAACTCAAAAACCCATGCGTTTTCCCTTTTTGATCCAAACCGAACCTATGAAACCCTAAAAACATGTTTTCTTTTAATCTATAAGCTAAACCCTCAAGCTATTGTTATAAGCTATCCTAATAAGCTTATCAAACAATATTATAAGTATTTTATCAAGTCTTAAAAGGTTAAAGCTTAAAACCCGTGCGTTTTCATTTAAAAACCCTAAAACGACCCGTTTTGATTTCTAGCTAAACGGATCCTTTTTCTAAACTTTTGTTACGTTAAAACTTCTTATTTTAGCTTATATTAATAAGCTATAACCTGAAAATATCATTTGGAATCTTAAAATAAGCTTGCATGGCATTTTGGACTTATTTTGCAAAAGTATTCCATGCAAGGGGTATATATTGTAACTTTCTAAAATTAATAACTAGAGGGGCTAAAAATGTCATTTTATTAAATTTATAACTATAAGGACTTATTTTGACAAGTTTCAAAGTTAAAGGTTTAATATGTAAATACTTTTTATATAAAGGACTAAACTCGTAAAAGTTTATAATCCAATGGTATATTTTGCCAATTTTGCAAACTTATAAAATATATATTTTTATTAATTATAAAAATATATACAGCTTTTGAAGAAACTTAAAACTATAATGTATCACGTTACAAGGGAGCTTCATGTGAGGGGTTTCATTTGGGTATACGTTTTGACGAGTTTGCTGGATTTACGATTTAAAGTGTCTTGGCTCCTCAAACGTTTACTACATGACCTCTGAATTATGATGGCCTGAACAGTGATATGATATTTCCATAATGAATTTAATCAAAATGATATTACATTATGATATAAAACATATCCAATCAAACTAAGACTTGACATATTACCTAGGTTGCGTGACAAGGCCATTACTTTCATTTCATATACTTTTGCCATCAATCAGATTTCCCTATACTGTTAAGGTGAGATTTCATAACCTCGCTTTTAAATCTTTTAATGCTTTATAAACCCGCGAGGGGGATACATGCTTAAACCATGAATGCAAGTGTTTTTCCAACTGTATGCTATCCAGATATATTATTGCCTAAGTACCTTCCAGTGCCACTATTTCCATATCATGAATCATTAATTACTTGCATTGTGAGTGAACGTGAATATTGTGAATAGATCTATTGGGGTGACGACTCCCATTGGTATACCTATGCTTGTGGTAGCCAAACGCACTATAATTGACTCAATGGGCAACTTTGGCAAGTTACCTTTCCACGGGGATATTTGTTCCTCAACCAATGTCACTACGATGATTTTCCTTGTTAACGTATTGATGTCATGAGCTTAGATATAATAATATTGTTTTCCATGATAATTGTATTCGTTGCAATTATTACTATCCATTATGATAACTTGCATTCAACCATTTTCCATGATGATCATGTCTACTTATGGGTATATAACAACGTAATCCACTATCTATTATGATAACTTGTATTCAACTATTATGTAACACCCCCAAATTGGGTCGCAGCGGAATAATGGTCCGGGGCGTGTTACTTCTCCGATCAATAACACAAGATATATATAGAACGATGCACATGGACATTCTGTTTCTCAACAATGTCAACTACGGTGATTTTCCCTGTAAACGAAATGATGTCAAGAGCTTATGTACTAATAATATATGTATTTCCATGATAATTGTATTCGTTGCAATGTATACTATCTAAAATGATAACTTTTATTCAACTAATCCATTTCAAACCTATTATTTTTCACTCAACCTTTGTTTGACTTTTTTAGCAGTTTATCTCAGGTAATTGAGCAAACTTATGCACGGAGTGCACGGACTTAGAGATGGCAAAACTGTTATCATTCAAAACTATGTTTTTAGATTTATGAGACTTGTCTTTTTTAAAACTCTGATATATTAATGAATGATAACTAAATTATCTCCAAAAACAGTCTCGTTAAGTCGTTTTCTATGATTATGACTGTTGACTATGAAGTAATACCCCAGATAAGCTTTCGCTTCTAAGAAGTAAAAATGTGTTTTTACCTAAAAAGCCGTCTACAAGCGTATAAATTGTTGGTATAAAAAGACGTCTACAAGCGTATAAATCGCTGGTATAAAAAGCCGTCTACAAGCGTATAAATCGCTGGTATAAAAAGCCGTCTACGAGCGTATAAACAGCCTTATTCAAGCGTATAAACAGCCGTCTTCAAGCGTATAAACAGCCGTCTTCAAGTTTTCCCCAAAAAACAACTTTTGAATAACTTAAAAGACACACTTTTTGACATTTTTACTCGATTTTTCTTGTACAACTTACTTTTCTAAGCCTATTAGGAGCATAAAAACACAAACTTTAAGGTTTTTAACACAAAAAATTTTCGGATCAAGATTTTTGGACACAAAAACTTTTGAACTAAAAAACTTATAAAAGATGGAAAATTTTGATGATTTTCAAAGTTTTTTTTGTACAACTAGCTTATACTAAGATAGATTAAGAAGAAAGTTGCAAACTTTATGGTTTTTGAACACACAAAAGATGAAATCTTTTTGTGTCTAGTTCGAACCAAACGAACCAAAATAAACCAAAAACAAAATCATCAAAAACCCCTTGGCTCTTGATACCAATTGTAGGAACCCGTATAATGACTTCAGTTCACCATGTAATACTAGAAAATAAGATAAGAGAATGATAAGAATTGTAAAGAGAAGTTTAGAGAGATCAAGTGGAGAGAAGAAAAGATTGTTTAATTAATACAAGTGTGTGAAAACAAATGAGAACCAACACCCCTTTCCATGGTGGAAAAGGGTTTATATACCCACTTCACTTAAGTTAGACGTGTGGGCTTTCTAGGTGGGATGGGCTCTGGATTGACTTGGGCTTTAGCCCGATACACATACAATATTAGATTACTAAACGAGCCCGGTACCCGTAACTTAGCCTATTACAACATATATTTAATAAAGACCATGCTTCCATGATTAGTAGCCGAGCTTCCTTGTTTGACTCAATATTTTGAGGCTAACAGAGTAGCACGACTTACTTGATTATATCGCGGTTGAAGAGTATTTTAAATCACCCTAGTTAATCGAGGGTTGTCGAAGTGGTTGAACGACAAACCTTCTTGAATCCCAAATCTTGCAAATTGTTGTCGACGCCGATCCGCCTCGTGTGCAAAAATATCCCCTCTCGTGAAATATAGATGCTTGATTCGCTTCCGGAATGGATTTGAGTCCTTCGCAATACTTATCGGTATGCATCCTGATCCGTCCAAACTACACCTTAAAATATATAATATAATAAAATATAAAATATATAGTAAGAATAGTCTAAAAGCAGAATCAATCAATTAACCGAGAAGTTATATAGTAGTGTTCCCTGTCCCGTTAATCCCCAACAGAGGCTGGAATGAAAATCGATACATCAAAGATTTGAGCTTAGAAAGAGAGAATGATTTGAAGTGCAGAATTTAAATTAAACAATAACAATAAAAACGTTTAAGAAAACCTAAATAATTAATAATTTAAGCTAAAAAACGAAAGCACGAATCCCGAACAAAGGGGGAAAAACCTAAAATCTTTAAAAATAACCCTACGGAGAATTTTTCACTTCTAAACTACTCTACGGGACAAATAACGAAGAATGAAAAAGACTAGACCGAAAACGGAGTTCGTTTGACCCAAAAACGAGTCAAGACAAAATCCCGCACCCGGACCGTTCTTTAAAAAGTAAAAAGTTGTAAAAATGACCCTACGAAAATTTTTGTATTTTTCCTACAAACTATATGACAAAAGAAAATTTTCTAAAAAAGCAAAATATTTTTTTGATAATTTTTGTATTTTTTATGAATTAAATAAACTTTTAACGAAATTAAATCATAAAAAATATTAAATGATTTCGAAAAATTCTGAAAAATTTACAAAAAATACTAGACTTTATATAGTTCCTACGAAAAATAAGAAACAAAAATAAGCTCAACAAATAAGCCCGAAAATAAGCTTAAACAGCTTTATAAGCTTATTTGCCAAAACACCCTTAAATATACAAGCCCTTGAGTCTTTAACGAAAAAGACCCAAGGGCGCAGTGGTAAGGTGTGTTATAAAGGGGGTTTGTATCGAGAGGTCACGGGTTCGAGTCTTGCTCACCCGGACCTCTTGTCTTTCCCCCTTTTTTTATTTTTCGAAAAGTCTAGGGTAGAAAGTGTAAGAAACCAAAGTAAAGGGTAGGCGGGCAAACATTTGGAAATTTACACTACTATGAAAACGTGTAACCCTGTACTATTAAGAAAATACATAATAAACCCTGCGATCTAGCTTATTTTGGCTTATTGAAAAAATGAATTTCAGCTAAAACTTAAAACTACAAACTTATAGAACAGCTTAATCTTAACAACTTTAATAAAAGCAAAATCTACTTTTATCAACAGAATAAGCCAGAAATTAAGCTCTTTGTTTCTGTTACAGAAACAAAGCTTTTCCCTAACTTTTTGGATTTTTGCTTATTCCTAGCTTATTTCTTGATGAAACTGAAACCCAAAAGGTGCTAATTGTAGCTTAAGATGTGTACTTAATGATTCTAAAAAGAAAAAGGCTAAGTCTTAACAAAATTTACAAGAAAATTGAACTGAAATAGTGCAAGTTTTTGGATTGAAACTGTTTTGAGCTTTTTCAAATAAGCTAAACTGCTTATTACTAAACCTTAACAGCTGAAACTTTGAAAATAAGCTATGCTAGGAATATAAAACTAACCTAGATAAAAGGAAACTTGAAATGATAACTAGAAATAAAAATACAAGATGAAATAAGCTATAAGAATCTTTTGCTGCTACTCACCTTTTGTAAGGAAAAATAAGCTAGACTAAGAGCTTAAAATTGAAAGCTAAATGATGAATTTTAAAAAGCTCATGGAATACTACTAGGAAATTTAACTCTAAGTGCTGTCTTCTACTTTTAAGAATTAATAAGAGGCTTTAAAATTGATCAACAACAACAGTCTTAACTGTTGTTGCTGATGCAATTGGCAAAGAACAATAGAGTGCAGGCTAAACCCCTTTTAAGAATACATGAACTAACTTATTACATGTATACAAAGGTACATTAACACAACATGCACTCTAAAATGCCATAAACCTCTTAAATCTAAGAGCACCTTACTCTCAAAACTGCCCTGGTGCTGGCAAAGAAATTTTAAGCTCACAATTCTTGAATTCTATTAACTATCTTTTAAAACCTGTTTTAAACTTGAACATATGACTTAACTCAACTTTATAAAAGATTTTGACAAAATGATGTTGACTTCTAGAGTCAAAGACAGCTTAAACCAAACACTCTCTTAAGTTGGGCTGTCAAAACTAAAGTACAGCTAAAAACTAATTTAAAGCTAAATCTTCTTAAACCTTTTATCCACTTCTACTTATACTAGTCTAATTAAGCTAAATTACCACTAAAAACAACAGCTTATTAATAAGAAATGAGTACTTTCTCTCCTAACCACTTCCTACAACTTGACAGTTTTTGTAAAATAATGAAACCTAAATGAATTTTTACTTAGACAACTTAAAACTATCACATCTATAAGCTAATTGAGAAAATGAACCAGTATTAAGCATAAGATTCCAAAAGCATAAGGTAATATGAATTAAGCTTTTAAATGCTAAATTGAAATTTAGAAAAGAAAAACCTGAGATTTTAAGTAGTCTCAGTCACTAAGCCACTCTATCTGAGTGAGTGGCTTTAAAAGCATATACCTAATGGCTCCTAGCCTCTAAACCTTAATAAGCTGAAATTAGCTTATTTCTCTATAAGCTTCCAAAGTGAGCTCAATTACACTCAAGTGATCATGATATTATTGTAACTTGATTCAAATGAGTAAATGCATGATTAAACACAAACTTTGACTGAATTTGAGCTTATGAAAAATAATAAGCTCTAAAGAGCTTATTGAGAGCTTATAAGGTGAAAACAGCTTAAAGTGGAAATCAAAATACAAAAATACTTGAAAACTGAATGTTATTGCTTAAAATGATTACGAACAAGCTGAATTAACAAAAGTACAAGTAATGAAAGCTGAATTTAAAAAAAACTTAAAGAAAATGCTTGAAAAATAAGAAAAATACAAACTGAAAATAAAAACTAACTAACTACTAAAACTTCTGTCTTCTGTTTCTTTTATAGGCTGCTTATGTGTTTGTTGTGAGAGTAAACAGCCCAAAGCAATCTTGACCCTTCAATCTTATCAATCTTAGCCGTTGGATTAGGCTTGGGGGATTGTGGGATTGCCAAATGGGATTAGGGTTTAAGTGGAGGAGGGGGGAGAGGTTTGACCATGGGGTTTTTGAGGTGCAGGGTAAAAGGAGGAAGGCAAACCCGTGAGTTTGGTTGTGGGGGAAAAAGGGCGGGAAAAGCTGGTTATACAAAAAGAAGAGTGACAGGGCAAAGGTTCGGGGTTTTGACAGCTTTGGTCCTTCAAAGTTAATAAAGGCTTTGCAAGGTTGGTCCTTGTGGTGTTAAAGATTTGGAAACTTGGCAGATTTGGTCCTCCAACCCATATAAGTTAGTTACATAGGTGGTCCTTGTGTATTATAACTTTTAGGGGGTTGGCAGATTAACCCCCTCAAGTTATACTTCTATTGAATTGTAATTTCAGCCCTTGTAGTTTTCCACCATGATATACAACCTTTTGAATTGGCAATTTCAGTCCCTGGAGTTGTATTTTTTTCTTCTTTGACTTTCTTTTGACTTGACCGTGTCGGTGTTGACTTTGACTTTGACCAGTTGACTTTTCTGTTGACTTTTTGACTTGATTGACTTTTCGGCTTTGATTTGGCTTTGTCTTTCACAGTCTTTTCCATTCCGAGTCCGGTTTTGTCGTTTTGGCTTTGTTTTTCGTC
>BQNB010019875.1:0-46925 GCA_026074375.1 Tanacetum coccineum | reverse complement strand
CATATAAAAAATGGTGAAAACAGGACTTATCGAAGCTATTGATTCTTTAAGTTCTCCTTGACGAACACTTAGCTACTTTTCAAAGTTATTAGTAGAGGGAGATTTAGATTATTGGTTTCTTGAGTGTTTACTTTATAACATTGCGTGAGGACACGGCAATACCCTAGTATGGGGGATTTTGGTATGCACTTAATTACACGTATCATTTTCCATTAAAAATGGACTTAAATGACTAAAAACGTACCAAAAATACATTGTATTTGTATGTTTTGCATTTGTATTGTGCAGGAAATGGATTTTCAAGAAAAGGAACAAAAAGAAAGCCAAACCAAGCACGGGATGGAAAAGACAAAGTCAATCCGAAGCCAAAGTCAGCCACATGAAGATAATACAACTTGAGGGACTAAAACTGCCAAACCTCAAGTTGTATTACAAAAGAAAAAGACAAGGGTCGAAATTGCAAAACCGGGTGAAGTTTTACAACAAAGTTATAAGAAGTGAGGGGCCAAAGCTGCCAACCTTCCCAAACTTCTTTCTTCCCGCCCAAAACAAAACCCAGGTACAACTAGGCAACTTGGACATGTCGTCCCATACCTCTACCCTGCAAAACCACTCAACACCCTAGAAAAATCATTTCAACCACTCCTCTACCACCCCCCAGCTGTATAAGTGCCATGTTGGCAATCCTTCACCCTTCCCAAGTATTTTCGATGGCTATGATTGACTCCAAAGAAGCACAAAAGAAATTGAAGGCTGGGATTTGTTTTAGAATCCCCTCACACAACAAACACACTTTGTTTTTGTCTCTACAAAGAAACACAGCAGAAAGAAGTCCCAAAGGAGAAGACTTCGGCTATAAATAGATTCTTTTGTAAGCCTTTGAGGCAACTAGTTAGTGTTTTAGAGTATCTTAGTTTAATTTTTAGTTTTTAAAAGTCATTTACAGCTTTTACTTTCAGCTTTGTAACACTTTCAAGTTTTAATGCAAATTCGAAGTTTTAAGTCAATTTACAATCCCAAGTTTTAAGTTTCCTAATTGCGTTGTTCTATGTTCAAAAGTTCTCAATACAGCTTGTACTGTTTTAACTAAGTGAACCTAAGAAGTTAATAAGATAAGAGGAAAACACTAAAATCACTCTCACATACACCACAGCTTATTTTATGGATGATAAGCCAGTTCTGGATGGGCTTATGGACACTACTAGCTTGTTTTATACAAGCTAGAGCTTGTAGATTCTTGGTTTAGCCCTGTTTTGAGCAAGGGTGTTGTAAGTTTCCCCTTTTCTTATATCTCTTATTTACTGAAGTATTGCTTATAGTGCTTAGTTGTTACTTATGTTTACTTATTTGTGCTTCATCAGAATGTTTAGTGTTTATCTTGCTTAGCTGTTAGTTATGAGTCAAAACTGTTAGATTGGTTCAGCTTATTTAAGTGCTTATTCTTGATTGAAGTCTGCTTATAAATGCCTTATTTGGTTATTGGATAATCTATTTTTTTAGCAGTATGAAAAGAAAAATGATTTTTGAAAACTTTAAGGGGAATTTTAACCTAGCAGTACTAACTCCAAGTTAGTACTGCTAGTTCTCTTTTGAGATTTTTCACTAACAGTACTAACTCAAGCTAGCAGTACTAACTCTAAGTTAATACTGGTAGTACTGTTGGTTCATTTTAGCTTATCAGCTTATTATTTCGGCTTATTTAAGATTTCCTCAGCTTTTTAGAGTAGATTAAACAATTTTCCTTTACTGTTTTTAGGAGTAAGCTTATTTAAGCTTATTTAAGCTTATTTTCCATTCACAAAGCTAGCAGTACTAACTTTAAGCTAGCAGTACTAACTTAAAGCTAGCAGTACTAACTCCAAGTTAGTACTGTTAGTTAGTACTGATAGTTAGTACTGTTAGTACTGTTGTTAATACTGGTAGTTAATACTGCTAGTAATGTTGTTAGTACTGCTGAGTTTTTCTTGCTTAATTTAGCTTAATTGCTTTTTGACGTTGCTTATTTAGAGTTAGTTTAGCTTATTTGATTTGTCTTAAGCTTATTTCAGCTTATTTGTGTTTTAGCTTTTAAAGTTTTAGTGTTTTCTCATTTCTAGCTTTTATGCTTGTTTTAGCTTATTTTCCTTGCTTATCTTTGTGTGCTTTTGCTAATTAGGTCTAGTGCCCAATCATAATCACATCCTTGTCATAATCAAACATCAATCATCAATCGTTTTTCGATATTCCATTCTAGCTTCGTTGGGACATAACGACCCGGGAACACTCTATACTGCTTCCGGTTTCATTGGTCTCGCGGATTCTGATCCTTGTTGTGTATTTATATATATGAACTAAAATTATTGATATCATCCATACTTCAAAAATTGTTGATTTAAGTTTAATTTTCGAAGCGAGCACGTATTATTAGTCTGGTTAGAAGCTTATGGGAGAAAAAAAGCCACAAATTACACACACGAGCTCTTAAGATTTCCAACTAATCTTTGTTTAACATCTAACTCATAATTAACTCTATCATTTTTCGTTCTTCGCGAAGATCCGTGAACGCTTAGTCTAAAAGTTAAGGAACAAGCTAGAGCTCAACACGCTCGATCAAGTCAAAATTTATTCTTATTCTACTCAGTAGGAAAGTAAAAATTGTGACAAAACATTTATTTTGTTTTAAAAAATTTAAATTTTTTCATTTTTTTGGTATTTTGGTGGTAAAAACGGGATTACGCGAAAACAACGACTGCAGGCACAATTAAATCGAAGATCCCTCATACTAGAATCAAACATTGTCCTCAATGTTTTAAAGGGTACCTACGTAAATCTAAGGCCGTTTATTAGGTATGCCAAAAGAAAAACGTTAGTCGATAAGATTAGGATATTGGAATCCCAAAATGAAGCTGAGGATGTGAAGCTCTTGTGAACGAAGGACAAAACCACGAGCACGAGAGGCTTTAAAAATCCGGGCAATCCTGGACATATAATCACAAAACACGAAACACGGAAATGGAAGAGGCGAGCCTCATCACACACAAAAAACACTTATTCATTACTACTAAGCTAGCATACTACTACTACGATAATACTAGGATAAGCATGGGTTGCCACCCATGAAGCGCTTGTTTTAGGTCACTTAGCTTGACCCGATCCCCCCATACTTGAGTTGGTCAAGGGGGATAGAAATGGAAAAACAGAACATCCAAGAGAGGAATGTCCCCTCCATAGATCATCATCGGGTTTTCAGAAAAAATTTGGAAAGCTTTAAAGCCCCGATGTGATAAGAGATAAACTTTGTCCTCATTTTCGGATGAAAAGGGAATCAAAGTGTCATTCACTTGACAAAGGGTGGGTTGGGTGGGCAAAATTTTAAGCATAAGAACATAGTGTTCAAAAATATCTCCCACCACTTTGGTAGTCAAAAGTCCCGTATCGGGCTCAATTTCATCATCATCTGGTGGTTTCGCAGGAGGGCGAGGGGATGATGGATAATAATCACTTTCAAAGTGGAAAGACTCATGCTCAGGGAGCGAAAGGGAATCATCGGTAAGCAATTATTCAAAGAAAATGATATCCCCTTCGGAGTCATAGTCATCGGTCTCAATGCCTGGTGGCATCGAGTCATCCGGAGTAAGAAATAAATCAATTTCCTCCATGAGAGAGTCACTATCCTCAATGGGGATAGGAGATGAAGAGAAAGATTCGGTTATAGCATCAGAAACATCAAAATTAGAATCTTCCAGAGGGCGAGGAGATAAGTTATCATAAAGACGAAGGAGACACTATAATCGTATCAACATTTTCAGAATTACGTTCTTCCGCGGTTGTAAACACCCCAAAATGGTCTCAGCGGAATATAGGTTTGGGAGCGTTACTTCATAGAATCAAACATCACAAGAATATAAGACGACTTTTAAAAGTTGTCGTTTAAAACCGATACATTTGGCTTTAGAAAATGTTTGTTACAAAAGCCCGAAGGCTTTTACCACTTGTTCAATGTTAAACAATACAAAGATTCCATTTAAAATAAATGTTCCTCCAAAATGTAATGCAACCAAATCTTTAATGCAAATGACTTCCAAAATAACGACCACCAATGTATCCCTTGTCTTGTACCTCATTGATCTCCTGAGAAAACATGCTTTAAAACGTCAACAATAATGTTGGTGAATTCATAGGTTTGTAAATTGTAGATGGAAGACGCAATTGTTTAGAGTGTGTATTGCATGGTATACAATATCCAAAACAGTAAGTATTGCATGGTATACAATATTCAAAACAGTAAGTGTTGCATGGTATACAATATCCAAAACAGTAAGTATTGCATGGTATACAATATCCAAAACAGTAAGTATTGCATGGTATACAATATCCAAAACAGTAAGTATTGCATGGTATGCAATATCCAAAACAGTAAGTATTTCACTACACTTATTGCTACACATATTTTTGCACTTTTCTTTTTCTCATTTTTTTGTACTTTTCTTTTTAAGCAACTAACTAATTTATTTGACTTTCGTTATTTTCATTTGGGATCATAGAATAAGACGCACTTTAATCTTAAAATGCCCTAAAAAGGAAAAATTCATCATTCCCGACTTTTTACTTATTCCAAACCAAGCTTAAAACAAAATCGCTAACACTACTCATATTTGCAACTTGTGAACTTTTCACTCCCGACAATTATTATATCTTAGGTGAATGTGCCATTTTGAATTTCAACCATGGATCAACGTTTTGCAAAAAAAAATTCCATGCTTCACGTTCCACCCGAGAATTATGAGTTTGAAGGCGAGATCATCCCATGTAGCGACTTTCGTCTCGGCACATCCTAACCTTGCAGCTAAGTGACTAGGCTTTTGACACCCTACAGAGACTAGTATCGGGACTCACGGACCTTCGGTTTCAAAAATTCTTAGGTTTCCCGTATATACATAGCTTATTTAAAAACTTAAAATGGAATAGTCAAAGTTCAAAAGCATATTTAAATTTAACAAAAAGAGATCTTACATTTATTAATTCATACTTAATATTAAACATAATATTGATGCAATTGTAACCCTCGACCTTTTAGAAGGCTGCAACATCGGTTGTGAGCCGGCAAGATGCAACAAACTTTTATCAGCCTACAGTTTATAATTATTACTCATCATTTTTTTTCTTTTTTTTCATTTCATTTTACTTTATTTCACGATATATAGAGAAGACCTTTTTTTGGAAAATTTAAGTATAAATTTGAACTAAGACTAAATTTTGTACTATTAACTACATAAAAATTGTTGATTTGAGTTTAATTTCCAAAATAGCACGTATTATTAATCCGGTTAGGAGCTTATGGGAGAAAAAGCCACAAATTACATACATGAGCTCTTAAGATTTCCAAATAATCCTTGTTTAGCATCCAACTCATACTTAACTCTATCATTTTTCGTTCTTCGCAAATTTGCAAAATGCTTAGTCTAAAAGTTAAGGAACAAGCTAGAGCTCAACACGCTCGATCGAGTCAAAATTTACTCTTATTCTATCCAGCAGGAAAGTCAAAATTGTGACAAAACACTTATTTTATTTTTGAAAATTTTTAAATTTTTTCATTTTTTTTGAAATTTTGGTGGTAAAAACAGGATTACGTGAAAACAACGACTGCAGGCACAATCAAATCAAAGATCCCCTCCATAATAGAATTAAACATTGTCCTCAATGTTAGAGCTCAACACGCTCGATCGAGTCAAAATTTATTCTCATTCTACCCAGCAGGAAAGTCAAATTTGTGACAAAACACTTATTTTATTTTTGAAAATTTTTAAATTTTTTTCATTTTTTTGAAATTTTGGTGGTAAAAATGAGATTACGTGAAAACAACTAGCTCTGCAGCATATTAAATCGACAGATCCCCCCCCCCTCATTACTAGAATTCAAACTTTGTCCTCAAATGTTTTAGAAAGGGTCTCTACGTAAATATCTAAGTCGTTTTATTAAGTATGCTTAAGATGAGCGTTTAGTCGATATGATTTGGATATTGGATTTCCCAAATGAAGCTGAGGATTTGAAGCTATAGTGATCGAAGGACAAAACCGCGAGCACGAGAGGCTTCAAAAATCCAGGACAATCCTGGACAAGCATAAAAAACACAAGCAAACAAGAATGGAAAGAAGCACACATTCTCACAACAAAAAAAACACTTATTTATTATTACATAATATTACTAGGATAAGCATGGGTTGCCTCCCACAAAGTATTTTGTATTTGGTAACCGAGTCACATAGCTTGACTCGATCCCCACATTAAGTTGTCCATGGGGAAAGCAAATAGAAGAGAAAATCTTAATCGGGCTTTCATTAATGTTTGGGTAAACATTAAAGCACATGAAAGTTCCATCCCGATGAGATGCCACCGGCTCTAAGTGGAGATGCCAGGGTCAAAATGGTGTCTTCACTCCCGGTGGAGAGAAGTAAAGGAGAAACCTCAAGGTAGGTGAGAAACGATATAAAAATTCGAATGATAAATGTGAAGGGAAAGTAATCGTCATCTTCAAAATTTGTAAAAACATCAATCTTACCCCCCCCCCCCCCTGAGTCAAAACATTCATCTTTGTTTAGCTCATCAAAATCGTTCTTCACGGTCGTATCGAGCTCAACGTCAAAGCAAATCTCAACATTCGGTGGTTCTGGAGGAGGACGAGGAGATGAAAAATGATCAAGGTTAGATGACTCAATTTCGGGGTTATAGTATCAGAAACATCAGAATTAGAATCTTTTGGAGGGCGAGGAGATGAGTTATCATAAAGCAACCTCTCAACTGGATGAATTTCACCCTCCGGATCAAGGTTATCATCATCAATTCCCGATGGAATTGATTTGAGAAGAGTGAGTTCACCGGCGAACTCATCAAGAAGAGAATCAATCTTAGAAGAAGAATCAATCGAAGTATTTCGATTAAGCAGAGATTCTATAAGATTGGATTCGGCATCAAAGGAATCAATTCCCGGGGGAATTGAAGTGATACTTTCTAACACCTCATTTTGAATTAGATTCACCTCGGTAGCAATGATTTCTTCATCAAGATCAAAGAGGGGATTAGAGAAAATTTTAAAATTCTCCATTGGAACGTCCTCCTCGGAAAATGACTCATCATCACTTGAGGTACAATCGTCATCGATATCGAAGAGAGGGTTAGAAAAAGTAACAAGATGACTCTTGGGAAAATCATCACAAACGGGCAAATCACACTGACCGTTGGAAGCATCCTCGGACTCACTTGGGGTAGGGACAAGGTTCTCAACACTAGACTTTATGAATTCGTCCGATTCCGTTTCCGGAATTGTGCTAAGATGCTCATCCTCCATTATGAGGGAGTCCGTTTTTGGTGAATCGGGTGTGATTGCAACACACGGAGGAAGTCCGGACATAATGATATCTTTCAAGGGGATTGAACTTTCCTCGTCATCGTCATCATCGTAAGATGAGTTAGGCAAATTCCAACTTGGAGTATTGGTATATTCTGCCAACTCCTCGTTTACGTTTCGCACATCATCAACAAGTTTGTTGAGCAATTCTTGCACGTCCTCGGATTGAGCATGCTTAATTTCAAGAAATTTGTCCCAAGCTTGCATTAAAACCTTCGGTGTTTTCTGAAAAGAAATACGATTAAACTTCTTTAGAAAGTTTTCTATCGATTTCATTAGGTCTTCTCGGGCTTGCAAAGCTTCCATGCTCATTTCTTGAGGAGGTTGATGAATGACGGGAGACTGCGGGGGTTGAAATTGGTCAAAACCGAAATCGTGAAAATTTTGATTCATCGGTTGACATTCAAAAGTCGCATGAGGACCCCCACAATTTTCACAACAAAGAATTTGTTGTTGAAAACTTGGTAAAGTTTGTGGGAACTCATCATAGTCTTGAATGTAGCACGGGACCTGATCATAAACAAACGGAACTTGAGGTGGACAATCGTAACCATAATGAGCATCGTTCCCACAGATCTCACAACAAGGATATTGTTGTGGCTGACTCGGGGAATAATGTGGAGGTTGGTTAAAACCAAAGTCTTGATTGTAACAGGGACCCTGATCAAAGACGGGTGTGTTCCCTGTTTGACAATCGAAACCCGGATGAGAGTTTCCTCCACAAAATTCACACGAGTATGTCTCGTATTGGTGTTGTGGAGGCTGGTTGAAATAATCGTTCGTCTCATGATAAGGATAGGGATTTTGGTCATAGACAAACCCATTTCCCGACTCTATCACGCTACAACCGGGGCAATTTCCACCATTATGGGGACCCCCACAAAACGAACAACCATAATGGTTAAACGAAGACATGATGGAGAATTAAACAAATAAGAGGGTAAGAAAAAAGAATTAAATGTCAAAGAGGTTAAAGGAGATTATTTTTGGTTTTTCGATTTTTTTAAACAACATATTTTAATAAGGACAAAATGAGATCGAATAACTTAAACCGATAATCAACTTGCTTCACGGTAGCTCTTTAAAAGAAAAACGCACAAAGGAGCGGAGGAGCAGGAAAGCGCGAAGCTATTAAAAACCTTTTCCTTTCGGGTCGTAGTTCCTCGGAACAACCCTCCTTATACCCCTCTTAGAGTTTGTTAATCTCTTAAAGGTGAGCCGTATTTCACAAGTGACACAAAGGCAAGTTTTAAATCTTTTAATCATAATAAAAAAAAATAAAAAATAGAAGAAATAATATTTCTTAGAATTTTTATTTTTAAGACAAGAAATGAAATCAATGAACAAGTTTGTCCTCGTTTTATTCTTGAGTTTTACAGTCAGTATCGTTTGAGTTATTCCGACGAAGGTCAAATATTTGTTGAATTTTTCATTCAAAACCAATACTTCTCTCTTTGTCTTGAAGACTTTGCTTAAATCCTCAGAATTCCTTGTGAGGGTGCATGTGTCTTTAGTGACCGATGGTCACTTGATGAGTTGGTATATGGTTCCCCTTTGGAAGGCCCATATCAAACCAACCTTCCTTCTCCCGATGATATCATCTTGTATGTTCGAGAAGTTAGAGAAGGTCAAGTCACTCGCATTCGTCATCAAGAAGAAATTGAGGTTCAAAATTATCAAATTCTCACTCGTGAATTATGTCAACTTTGAAACCTTTAGAAGAAATAATTCGGGAAAATGTTTTCTGTTTGGGGGGTAATCGGGATCACGTCCCCGCATGTCTTTGTTATATGCTTTATTGCGTTGCAAACTCCGAAAAATTCAATCTTGCCTACTTTATGGCAAAATGAATGGAGTGGGTTACCAAGCAAGCTAGGTTGATTCTACCTTATGGTATGCTATTAACCAGCTTATTTGATTTCATCATTAGTGAATATCCTGAGTTGAAGAACGAGTCCTATGTCTTGTACAATCGTGTCATGACTCCTCTTGCCACTCAACTAGAGCGAAAACCAAGAAGGGATCGTGGCACGAGAGGAGGTCGTCAATCCACTTATTCATCTTCCGCCTTTGATCAACCATCCTTATCTTATCTCAACGATGATGATGACGATGGGAATGACGAAGGGACCTCGCGTGCAAGTACTCCTTCCCCTATTCGTTATGTCAATTCCCTAACCAATCAAGTTCCTTAAGTCTTTCAAAATCCACCTAACATTGAACCTCACCTTGAACCATTTTACACCCGTCAAACCGAAATCATCAACCGTCAAGTGCAATTATAAGATGAGCATCGTGGTGGAGTAAGGTCAACCGGCAAAAGTCTTAGAAAGTTATGGAGAAACATGAGGAAGTGAGTAATGAGGAAAATTGCTTTATGACATTATTATCTATATTATTTACTAACCTATTATGATTAGGTGTTTGAACTTATGCTACTTATTTGTAATTTAGTACGTAGTATGGGAACTTAGCTTGCCATGGATGATCTTTCAATTTTATCATCCTAAACCAATGCTTGCATGCACCTTGATACATTTTAGTTATAATTAAAATATTATGCATACTTATGAACTTGTCAACTTGCCCATATATATGTGCATTCTTGATTGATCTTAGGATGCTTAGTCCTATATGCTTGATTATTATGTTTTAGATGATTCATGATGAAATGGAATTGACTGCAAAAATAAGAGAAAGTTTTATAGGTTTTCAGGAAAAACTAGAAAATTCTTTATCTCTAGAAAACAGCCCCCTTAAATACTGGGCGGCCCCCCATTATATTTGGGACCGCCTATATTTAGGGACGCCATCACGGGTCACGGATTCCTTCTATTGTGACCTTCCTAAATTTTTTGTGCAGTTGACCACTATCCCATCTAGGCCTAGCTGATTTTTGCTTTTTGATAAAATTTGGAATCTAAAGCTTCAAACCCCATGCCTTACCTCTTGAATCTACCTCTTCCACCTTAAATCATGAACTCTTCTATTCTTTTTTATCATCTTCATCTTCCTCAACCAAAATCTACCATGAATTCCACAAAATGAGTCTTCTTCAAACCCTTTCTAAGAAATCAAATATAACCATAATCCCTCCTAGACAAACTATGTGTCATACGTTCTAGTGATGAAGAAGTCACCATTACACCTTATTCCTACCACCACTTCTTCATCTCTAACTCCTCAAAGCACCATCAAAAAACTCCATCCAAGATAAAACCTCCTCAAGCGAAAGATATACATATTTCTTTTTCAATCAAACTTGTCAAATTTCACCTTCATCTCTCATTGATCCCAAACCTCTCCTTAACCTTTAAACCCTTTGCCTTTGTGTAACATTTGCGGTTGTCCCTCCTAGACCTTTAAACCCTCAACCACTTCAAAGACTTCCTTTTTTTGGATAATCACTCTATCCTTATCACCAATCACACCTCTTGAAAATCTCTCAAGTCCACCTTCACCATCACTACCACCACCTCAACCTCCTATCATGGGGCATCCACTCTACTACAACTATCATGACTATCATGGATCAACTTGTATTTTTTATTTCCATAACCGTAACCTCTACTTGAACCTTCGAGATGAAATGAACATTATGTTTGCTCATCTTGAGTATCTTCTAACTACCGCCTTCACAACCTATTTTCCACCTCCACCATAGACCCTTTTCAAATGGTTTAATAATGGAAAATCCAAAGACATTTTGTTTAAAAAGTCATTCTCTATGAATCATGAATCATTTAAGACTTATGTAGTATTATGTCTCTTTATCTTGTATTAGTTCTAGTTTTATTTTGCATGAATGTATTAGTTGGTTGTGCTAATGTATGATTTTCTTGTTGGTGGAATGAAAATCTTCTTTTGTTAGTTTAAATACAATGTGTTATATTGAAGAATATTGTCTTTATGTAATTTATTTCATAACCTATGTTTTGTAGCAAAAAATTATTGTATGATCGATCCCTTGGTGCCGAACAAGGGGAGCTAAGACATAATGCGGGAGTCTTGTTTATCGTCGATTTCTTTCTCTCTACTACGACTCGACGATCAACCTTTTTGGATTCGACAAAAAGGGAGAGAAATAGAATTAAACTTATTAATAATTTATAAACTTTTATTTTTATACTAAATGAGTTTATGTTTTGTCATCATCAAAAAGGGGGCGTTTGTATACATATAATGTCTAAAAACGTTTTAAATTTCTATTTTTTGTCCTCTTAATGTTTTGATAATACAAAAATGTGAAAAAATTTTATGTTAAATTAAACGTTTCTTAAATTATTATCATAAAATTCTATTTCTAAGTCTTATCTCTTAATGGTAAGGAGATACAAATTCATTAAACATGATTAGTGATCAAGAAAATATTTTCCTTAAAACCTTACATTTCTACCAAATGTGTTTTGTTATAAAATATAAAAACAAAATATTTATTCATTAAAAGAAATGTTTTATTAAAAACATAAAAATTTGAAATTTAAAATTTTCCCCAAAACTAGAATGGTTATTTATTATTAAAACGATAAAACATTCAACTCAAAAGGACAAAAAAGGGAGCGGTGTCCTAGTGGCGGCCGCATTTTAGGCCTGGTGGGCCCCCTTCTATATATGGGATCCGACACCACTAGCTACGGTCATTTTTGTCCCCTACAAATACTGGGCCACCCCATCTGAAAAATATAACCTCTTGTTATGAATTTTCTCAGATCCATTTTTCTCTCTTCTTTCTTTCTTTCTAAAACACATATCTTGATCACTAACATACATTGATCTTGTTTCAAGTGATTAATTATTTCTTTCTCATTCTTCTCTTCTTCTTCTAAATAAAGTGCAAGAGAAGAACATCGTATTTAATTGTTTTTTTTTTTTACAAATATTCTATAAAACGGAATTGATTATCAAGTGATCTCTCTTCTCTGCCTCCTCAGATCAACAAATCTTAATTTACATATATTTAGTGTTGTTTGTAAATTAGTATTAGGTGTAGATCAAGTGTGTAAATTATGTATTGGTGTGATTTGGATTGTGTATCAATCAAAGGGTATATATATCTTGTGAGTATGTAAAGACTTAGTGAAGTCTTAGATTGGTTCTAGCTAAGATTAGGACTCGACATCTAGCTTAGTGTCGAAAACAGTAAAGTAAGGGGGCGGGGGTGAGGGGTGGGGGGAGCAGGTGTGCGCGGGGGAGACGTGTGTAAACGGGTTTTCTCCGCCTAAAGGGAGCTTGGCTTGACATTAGTGAAATTTCAAGTGGAGTACTCGGGGAGTCTGGTAGGAAATAGGAGGTGCTTCATTGCTGAACCATTTATTTAATTTTGGTGTCTTGGTTGATCATTTCCTTCTCCCTTTTTCCTTTATATTATTATTGTCATGTAGTTCATTACATTGAGTAAGATCAACATAGTACCCTATTATTTGTCTAGATCACATTGAAACAATCCTACGACACACTCATTTTTTCGTCAAAAATAAAAAAAAATCACTTTCCACTCTTTTTTTAAAAAATAAACTATCTTACCAAACGGTTATAATCGGTCACATGACAAAAAATACACCATCGCGACGAGTATTTTTTTTATCTTTCAGTAGACAGGTGACACAATATACTTTCGAGGAACTTTTTTTTGATTTTTTTTTCAGGCACGAATTGCGAAAACCATATATGATTCGTATAACGAATCATATATGATTCGTATAACGAATCATATATGATTTGTGATTCTAACGAACTTTTATTCAATTTTGTTTCTGTCGCGAATTGCGAAAATCCATTATTTGATTAATGTGACGCTATCATATATGATTCATATAACGAATCATATATGATTTCATAAAATCATATATGATTTCATAAAATCGTATATGACTTCATAAAATCATAAAAAAAGTTCGTCGAAAGTACATAGTGTCGCCCCTCTATAGACAGATAATTTAATTCTCGTCGTAATGATATATTTTGTTTTGCGTAACGATTAACAGTGTGTGAGATATTTTATTTTTGAAAAAGAGGTGTAAAGTGGGTTTTTTTTATTTTTGATGAAAAAATGAATGGCTAGGATTGGTTCATTGGGTGTATGACAAATATTGGGTCTATATTGAACTTTTGGCTCATTACATTAGATAGTTTTTGTTGTTCTTCATATTGTTGATTGATTGACATATAACTCGAATTAAACCATTTTATAAGCAAAGAATTTTAAACCGGTCAATTAACCTGTAAACTATTCAACCCCCACCCCCCCACAACCCTCTTCTAGTTTACACACAAACCATTAAATCCCGTTACAATATTGCTTTTGACCGTTATCACTTAACTTCCTTGAGCGTTGTCTAATCTATGGGGCTCTTGAATATGCCAACGTGGCACTGAGCGTGTGTCAGGGATGGAGAAGAGTGCTTGTGATCATTTGAAACAATGGATGGGGTGGATTTGCCTTGTTTTGATTCTTGGCGCCCTATCTTGGAATAATTTATTATATTTCAAATTTGAAGGGAAAAGGGATAACGGGGTTAAGTTAGGGATGAGTGGTGTAAAAGGTTAGGGACTAACGGTGTTAGTCCCAAAGGACCAACGGTGTTAATGGTTGGCGTAAACGGCTGTTTTGGTATTTTTTAGGACTTGGGCTTGTTTTGGGACCGGTTTATGGTTTAAGTTTTTTGGCTTTTGTGGTATAATCTAAAGGCTTTATGGGCGGACTTGGCCATTACTTGGGTTTGGTTGGACCACTAAGTTCTTAGCCTTTAATTTTTGGTTTTCCACGCTCTTTCACATCTCGTGCTCGGGTTTGGCAGGTTATGCCCTGTTTTGTCTTGTTTTTGTCATTTGTGAATATCCGTTATCTGACACAGTAAATAAACAAAACAAGCATATATTTTGGTATTTTAAAGGTCCGTTTTGGTCATTTAAGCTCGTTTTATTGAAATAAAGGTATGTGTATTTAAGCACATACCAAAACCCCATTGTTGTGTCCTCACGCAATGAAATAAATCCATGTCTAGAAAACCAAAAATTTTAATCCCCTTAAATTAAATACCTTGAAAAGTTGCAACAGTGTAGATTTAAAAGGATATTAAGAAAATTACTAGTTTTTTTAAGCATCTTTGATTTTTCCATTTTCTTTCTTTGCAAAATTATTTTTTCTTATTTTTCATTATGTACTTACAACATGCTTGACTGTTCATTATTGATCATACATTTAGATAACTGAATAAGGAAAAACCTAATCTAAGGTGTCCTAGAAGGATAAATTTCATCGTCCTTGATTTTTTCATTATTCCTAAACTAAGCTTAAAACGAAATTATTGTTAATTAAAAGTTGGGATGGGATGCTAATGCTATTCATATTTGTAATTTGTGTAAAAACTTTTCCTATCAAAACAATATTATCTATTAAGTGATGTGTGCTCAGTTTGGAATTTCGACAATCCAACCAAATGTTTTTAGATAGTTATAACTTTCCAAGTTTCATGTTTACACTTTTAGTTATATGAATTTTCAAGGTGAAATTGTCCCAGTGTAGCAAATTTCTTCTCGAACAACATCCCAACTTCGTCGTCTAAGTGAACGGTCTTTTGACACTCATCAGAGAATAATTGTCAAAGAATCTTTGACTTTTGAACCTTTTACTAAATTTTTTCCGTAAAACTTAGTAAGTTTATAACTAAAGAAGCTTAATTCCTCAAAATTAAGACAGTGTGGTAAGTTAATTCCTTTATGAGTGAGACTTCTTCTCGGAACCTCCCGACCTATTCGTGTCAAGTGCCCAGGCTTTTTGAAACCTCACAGTGATAATGATCAGAAAATTAACAAACATCCGGTTTTTAAAATTTTGTTGGAATCTAACAAGGTTACAGCTAAAAAGGAATGTTTTAAATTTAAGAAAAAGACATTTTCTCTTTATTTATTAAGCAACTTATACTAGCAACATTATTATATTTTTCACATCATTTTCATTTTTTTTCTTTTCATTTTTTAATTTTTTTCATTTCATTTTTTTTGCGACAATTATATTTACACCGTATACAGGGAAAATTTCTTTTTAGAAAATTAAAACATATTTTTGATCAAAAACTCTTATTTATCAATTCATGGATAAAGCTTTTTACTCTAAAAATGTTGATCTTAACGGACTTTTAAGAGTGATAAAACTCTAATTTGTCTTTCAAAAAGAGCACGTATCATTGGTCATTTTAGAAGCTACTGGGAGAAAAAGCCACAAATTACACTTATGAGATTTTAAGATTTCCAACTAATCCTTGCTTAGACATTCCATACTTTATATTTTAACTTGTCATTTCTCGTTCTTCGCAATTTAAAATCTTTAATAAAAAGATCGGATTGCTTCAGCCAATAAATTAGACTTTTCATATTTAAATGTCATTTATGAAAAAACTTGAAAATTTTTTGGCCTTTTATGTTGGCTAGAATTCGCATTTTAAATCTTCTTGTATAATAGACTAGCAAAGCTTTATACATTTATAATAGGTTTTTTTTAGAACGGCAATGGAATTTTTATAAAAAAGAGTAGAAAGAAACTAGCAGACGATATACACGCAAAAAAAAACGATCCAACAAACAAAAGAACGAATAAGGAAACAGAAAACTCGTAACGAAACGGAACGCGCAAAACAACCAAAGGTATTAGAATAGAAAGATCCCAACATGACGCCAATGATAATTAACTCCCTATGACACGGAAACCGAACACCAGAGGCATCATACCAAAAAGCTGATTCTACCAGGCATCCTTTAGTTCTTGTCTCGATAAGGAATTATGAAGATGATAAGCTTCTTTAACGTTGCATAATAACTCCAAATCTAAAGATCGCTAGGAATATCTTTCCGATCGTATGCGCGAGAGAGAACAACCCGTGTATACTTTCCATTTGGGTTCTAGAAGTCTCCATTCGTTTTCACGAATCTATTCTCGTCACTAGTTAGAGGACCAATTAATCACAATCAGAAGAACCGACTCAAACGCATATTTAAATCATTACCCCTGGGGGTGTAGGATGGAGCGCAATGATAGAGTCTTTTTAAGGAGCAATAAATGGAGATATTCATCCTCATTATTCATCAGTGGTAACATTACCACAATCACCCTGAGAATGAACTCCAAGAATCTCACCAGCATCATCTTCCAAATTCTTTTCCATGCAATCCTTAATACACCCATCATTATACAAGACCGAATCATCACGAATCCTCGCACTTCTTCAAAGGGTAAACAAGATCACTATCCACCCCACGAAAACTCCTCTCGCAACTCCGACTAGAAGGCGGACACCGAATCATTGGTTAAACATTCTTAGGGGAATCTGAATCACAACTTTCGACATCAAATGCTCTCATTTTCCAAACTTTGTCCAAACTTAGGACCCTCTGCTTCCTTCATTTATAGAGGATTAGACTCAGAATTAAACCTCATCGTTTCATATTAGGCGCCCAATATGCAAATCAAGTAGCGATAATCGATAATTCCGATTATGATATGACAATATAAGGAATTTCACACGATGTAAAGACTCTGTAAGGACACAAACCTTCCCATGAGACATTGGACCATCACTTACCATATCCGTAAACACGCTGCTTCCCCACCGACCACCCAACTTCTTATAAACCTCTGGAGCCCATGATGCCAATGGCAGACATATGAGATGTAGAGTCTATCTAAAACATCTTTCATCTGGAATAAATCATGAGAAAACATCTTTGAACTCCAAAATATCTCTTTTTAACGGCTTGAAGTCTTGACGCTTTCCCACTTGATCACATAGAGTCGAACTCCAACCAAACCCAACGTCCCCAACATATTATAAGACCAACATCATCGAATCCCTCAGAAGACATATGTTTTAGAAGCTCTGAAATGACACTTTAAATTTCATTAACTTAGCAGGAATTACTAGCTATATACCATCCAAATCAATACTAATGTCTAATAAGATTAAATAATCGCAGCTTCCATTACCCACTTCTCTTATATACCTTGTTACTAATCCGACACCCCACAGATTCTGCTCAGCATAACTTGTACCGTATTTGCCCGACATGTCCACTGATTTGTTACCCAGGACTGCATTTTCGTTGATACTAACAGATTGAGAGTTCGAACCTACACTGGGTTTGCCATCCCCAGAACGTTCCACAGGTCTATTATAAGTTCGACCATACTTCGCCACATCGGCAATAAATGAAGACCACCCAATCCATGCCGTCTTAGATTGGAACACTAACTGATTGATATCCTTAACGTTTATAAAACGTACAAAACCAAATCGATGATCCGATTTGGATCTTTTTGCAGCTACGTAAACATCGATCACCACACCCCATTTGTTACAAATATCCCAAAGATCTTGGACCGACGCATTCCATGGGATATTAGAAACAAAGATTGATGAAAATCGAATTTGGTCCTCACGAAAAAATAGGATGGGATTTGTTAGGAATACTTGGTTACATTGCCTTGACGAACGATTATTATCGAGTTGATCGATCCTTTTTACTTTCTGATTATTATTAGATCGGTGCCTATGCCAATAGCCATCGTTTATTTAACAACAGAAATAGCCAAAAGATCTGAAAATAGGTTTATCATTTGTAAAGATGGGGATTAGGAGGCGTGAGGGAGATGATCCAAAAAGGTTTTGTTATGTTTCGTTTAAAGATAGGGATATATTAGGAGGCGTCCTGAATAAAAAATGATTTGAAAGTTTAAAAATGTTCTATTCGTATGGATTAGTTTCGGTCAAGTCAAAAATTATTCTTATTCTCACCAGCGGAAAGTCAACATTTGTGATGAACACTATTTTATTTTTGCAAAATTTTTAAATTTTTGGCATAAAATCACATTTTTTTTTGTATTTTCTTGGTAAAACGGGGTTACGTGAAAGACATAGACAAATGCAAGTGGGATCAAATTGATAGATTCCCCCCTCATACTAGAACGATACATTGTCCTCAATGTGTCATACTAATTTTAACGTATATTCCTAATATAAAAAGGAATCTCACGTAAATCTAAAGCCGGTTATTAATTATGCCAAAGATGAAACGTTAGTCAATAAGATCAAGGATATAGGATATAAGCATGCGAAGGATTTAAGATTGAGTGGACAATAGACAAAACCACGAGCACAAGAGTCTTTATAATTCGGGCAATCCTGGACATAAAATACAAAACACGAAACACGAGAAAGGAATAGGCGAGCCTCCTCACATCACACTTATTCATTATTAGACTACTCCAAAGGATAAGCATGGGTTGCCACCCGCTAAGCGCTTGTTTTTGTTAACCGAGTCACGAGCCTGACTCGACCCCGAATTTAATGGTCCATGAGGAAAGTTTGGAGATTCGGGACAACCATCGGTGGTATGTCCCCTCTAAAGTAGTATTTAAGTCTATGACCATTCACCTTGAAATTTGGTCTGTCAGTTTGAGATGACTCGATGGCACCATAAGGGAAAACTTGAGCAACGGTGAATGGTCCGGTCCAACGGGTTTTAAGCTTGCCCGAGAAAATCTTTAATCAAGAATTGAAGAGAAGAACTCGATCACCAACGTTGAAGACGCGGTTTTTAATCTTGGAATCATGAATCTTCTTCGTTTTCTCTTTGTAGATTAAAGAATTCTCGTAGGCTTGATCTCGGAGTTCATTTAGTTCATTCATTTGAACTTTCCGATGATCACCCGCGGTCTTAAGGTCAAAATTACAATGTTACAAGGCCTAATAGGCTTTGTGTTCAAGCTCGATAAGAAGATGGCAAGCCTTTCCGTACACGAGCTTATAAGGAGTGCACCAAATGGGTGTCTTGAATGCGGTACGGAAGGCCCATAGTGCATCATCTAACTTATCGGGCCATGAAGCACGATTTTCACCTACGGTCCTTTCTAAAATACGTTTCAAACCACGATTTTAAACCTCCACTTGTCCACTCGTTTGTGGATGATACGCGGTAGAAAGACGATGAGTAACTCCATACTTAAGCATAACTTTAGCAAATTGATCATTACAAAAATGGGTACCGCGATCACTAATTATAGCACGAGGAGTTCCAAATCGGGCAAAAAGAGATTTCAAAAATTTAACAACAACTCGAGATCATTAGTGGGGAGCGCTTTTGCTTCAACCCATTTAGACAAGTAGTCGACGGCTACGAGAATGTATTTGTTCCCTCAAGAAGATGGGAACGGGCCCATAAAGTCGATGCCCCAAACGTCAAAGATCTCGCAAACTTAAATTGCATTTTGAGGTATTTCATCACGTTGCAAGATTTTGCCTTGACGTTGACAAGCGTCACACCATGTGACCAAGTCATAGGCATCTCGGTAAATAGTCGGTGGGTCCATTATGGCAAGTCGTGAGGATATCAACGGCTTCTTGGCCGTGAACATATCGCCTAATCATTTGATCCGCATAAATCTTAAACAAGTAGGGGTCGTCCCAAAAATAATGCTTAACGTCCTTAAAGAATTTTTTCTTTTGTTGGGACGACATCCCCTAAACAATAAAATTCTCCGCATGGTAATTTGCAATGTCGGCAAACCATGGGGTACTCGAATCACCACGAAAGGTAACCATCCCAAGTGTCTCGAGAGGAAATGTTTCTGTAATTTCCTTTTTCTCAAGATCACTTTGATGGGGATTTTCTAGTCTTGATAAATGGTCGGCCGCGAGATTCTCCGCTCCTTTTTTATCACGAATAATAACATCGAATTCTTGGAGTAGGAGAATCCACCGGAGCAATCTCGGCTTAGCATCTTGCTTAGCAAGAAGATACTTAAGAGCCGAGTGGTCCGTATACACTATGGTCTTTGATAAGACTAAGTAAGGCCGGAATTTCTCAAAAGCATACACCACGGCTAATAATTCTTTTTCCGTAGTCGTGTAATGTGCTTGAGCATCCGTCATGGTCTTACTTGCATAGTGTATAGGCTGAAAATGTTTGGTCTTTCGTTGCCCCAAGACTGCACCTACCGCGTAATCACTAGCGTCGCACATAATTTCAAATGGTAGGTCCCAATCGGGGGCAACTAAAATCGGGGCTTCGGTTAACTTTTTCTTAAGTATATTAAACGCTTCAATACATTCTTTCGAGAAAACAAACGGGGTTTCTTTTTCAAGAAGATGGGTCATCGGCCGGGCGATTTTAGAAAAATCTTGAATAAATCGACGATAGAACCCGGCGTGACCTAAAAAACTTCGAATGCCTTTGACGGAAGTCGGATGAGGGAGTTTAGCTATAACATCAACTTTAGCTTTGTCGACCTCAATCCTGGACTTTGAAATCTTATGTCCTAGAACGATGCCTTCTTTTACCATAAAATGAAATTTCTCCCAATTTAGAACTAAATTAGTGTCTTCGCACCATTTTAGCATTTTGTCTAAATGGGAGAGGCATGACGAGAAAGAATCCCCGAAGACTGAGAAATCGTCCATAAAGACCTCCATTGTTTCCTCGATCATGTCGTGGAAAATGGCCATCATGCACCTTTGGAACGTGCCCGAAGCATTACATATGCCGAAAAGCATGCGTTGGTAGGCAAACGTCCCATAAGGTCAAGTGAAAGTGGTCTTCTCTTGGTCTTGCGGGTCAATTGGAATCGGAAAATACCCCGAGAAACCATCTAGAAAACAATAGTATTCGTTTCCCACGCGTCTTTTCAAGCATATTGGATCCAGAAAGGAACAGTAAAAGATCTTTACGAGATGGCAATCAGTTTAACTTCGGTAGTCAATGCATTCACGCCATCCCGTAACTAATCGAGTATGTATCAACTCATTATCTTCATTTTCAATTACGGTTATACCGCCCTTTTTGGGCACACAATGAACTGGGCTAACCCACGGGCTATCAGAGATAGGGTAAATCAATCCGGCATCAAGGAGTTTGATAACTTCCTTTTTGATAACCTCATGAATTTTTGGGTTAACCCTTCTTTGATGTTGAATTGCCGGTTTAGAGCATCCTCCATTAATATTTTGTGAGTACAAAATTGAGGGTCCATGCCCTTTATATCGGAGATTTTCCAAGTGATGGCGCGCTTGTGTGACTTTAAAACCTTTAGAAGTCGGACCTTCTCATCTTCTTTTAAGTTTTTAGCAATTATGACGGGTAGTTTATCGGTTCCCTCCAAAAATGCATACTCAAGATGAGAAGGTAAATCCTTAAGCTCAAGCTCCGGAGGATCATCAATAGAAGATTTTACGATTTTAAGTTCCTCAACATGAAGTTCTTTCGAAGGGAGAGGAGATGATGGATCATCATTTAATAACTTCTCTATCGAGAGAAGGAGCTTACCACCGGATCAAAGTCGGCATCATCAATTCCCGGTGGAATTGAATCATTTGTAAGACAAGCTTCGATTTCTTCCAAAATGAAGTCACCTTCCTTAAAAGGAGTGAGAGAGAGGGAAGAAGTAGAAAGGATAGGATCTAACGACGGAGTGGGATTGCCACTTGTTGAACTATCTAAAAATCCAAGCACTTCTTGAACATACTCCTTACAAGCTACGTCGATGACATCGATTTGATTAATCGATACAACATCATTGTAGGAGTATCTCGTAGTTTGACCAACTTTAAAGGTTATGGCTTCATCATCAACTCGAAGAGTTAATTCTTCACCGTAAACATCAATCAAAGCACGTGCCGTCCTCAAAAAGGGTCTCCCGAGAATTAAGGGAACCCGAGGATCGACAACATAATCAACGACTACAAAGTCGGCCGGAAAATGGAACTTTCCTACTTTTACAAAGACATCTTCGGCAATACCGGATGGACTAGTAGTCGATCGGTCTACAAGTTCCAGAATCATTTAAGTAGGAGTAAGTTTGGGGAGTGAGAGCTTCTTACATATGGAAAGAGGCATCAAGTTGATGCTTGCACCAAGATCGACCAAGGCTAAGCATTCAACTAACTCCGGAAAATCACATGGAATAAGAAGCTTGTCGGGGTCTCCAAGTTTTTTGGGCAACTTTTTTAGGATAACCGCCGAACAATTCTCATTCACCGGTGTTTTAGCTAAGTCAAACAATTTTTCTTTGTTATTAAGGAGACTTTTAAACATTGAAGCAAATTTCGGCATATGTAGAAGAGCATCCGCGAAACTGAGCTCGAAATGTAATTCCCTAAATATTTCAACAAATTTCAAAGCTAGATTATCATCTTTTTCATGGAGCTTCTGCTTGTTAGCTCTTGAAGGATAAGGTTAGAAGGTTTAGGCTTAGGAGCAACAACGAGCTCATCAATTGGAGCTTGAGTTTAGACTACCGGAGGTTGGATATTTTTGGTACTCGATGCACCGAGAACCTTTGTCACCTTCGGTTCCCGTTCCACCACCTTGAGCAGAGAGAGATATGAGGTGGAAATTAGAGGTCCAACATAAGAAATACCACTAGTCGGTGTATACTTCAGTCACCTCTCGGGTTGAGCAACGGTGTTTTTCTAGGAAGTGAACCCAAACCACAAAAGAAGAAGCGGTATTCCATTTGGATAAAAAACACCAGTCATATGCTTAAGGCTCATGGTTTGATGACAATTGAAGTTTTGTAATGAAGTTTGCACATCATTTCTCAATTCGTTTTTTCACATTATTTATTTGAAATTTGCCTAGCTTTCATATTAGCATCATTATATCTTCTGTAGATTAACAATTCATCCGAATGAGCAACTTGAGTTTTTCTGAATCGGAGCTTGATTAATTCGGAATTCCTTGATTATTTCTCTGTTTTTGATTAATAACCTTGATGTACCAGTGTTTGATTATTTTGCACCATTCGATGAGCAAAACCCGTGGTCGAGATTTGGTTAGCCTACACTCAGAGGACATACCGGTATTTACCATGATTATAGTTTACTGCGGCTAGCTGAAACAAATCCTTGAATATTTATCTTGAATATATCCGGAAAAACATTGCCGATCGGTGCAAGACATTGGCAGTAAGTAGGCGACCACCACAAGAAAAACACAAATTTCCTCAACCTCTTTCACGAAAGCTGGAGGAGAGAATTCCTAATAAGATGCCTTAACGGCGTCGGCAAAAGCGGCAATATCGGGAAAATGAGGGGCAGAAGAAGAAGGAGCATTCGTACTCACTTTTGAAACAACCGGTTTGTTCCGTGAGTTGCGAACTTTCGAATTGTTTTCAATAATTGCCAAAGCATCTCGAGGAGTTTTAGTCAAAAGATTACCATCGGCGGCGGCATTCAAAGAATCTTGATCGGTTGGGGTTAAAGCATTGTAGAAGGTATCAAGTTGATGCAATTCCGTAAAACCATGATGTGGGCATGCACGAAGGAGATCCTTGAAACGGTCATATGCCTCACAAAATGATTCATCAAAACGTTGCTGAAAATTCGTAATTTCATTCCGGAGATTTGTAGTTTTTGAAGGAGGAAATAATTGGTTAATAAACTTGGAAACAAGATCTTCCTAAGTAAGAATAGAACGAGGGGGTTCTTTTTCGAGCCAAATCCGGGCTGCCCCTCGATAGAAAATGGAAAAAGCATAAGCTTAATTGACGAATTAGGCACATCTTTATACTTAATCGTGGAAGTGATCTTGTTAAACCAACGAATGTGAGCATGAGGATCTTCTTTCTCAAATCCGTAAAATTGTTTTGAAGTTACAAGATTTAGAAGACCATGTTTAAGCTCAAAATTCTCCGCAAGAATAGCGGGAATAACGATAGTATCTCCGTAACCCTCGGTGGGTGCTTGGAGTAATTCCGCCATAGTACGTTGATCGGCCATCGTAACTACGGAAGTCTCTTCAAGAGAAAACGGTTCGACTCTTTGTTTGGAACGTTTACGATTACGACGTTTCGGATTCGTAGAAGATTCGGCAATTAAATTCGACGAAGAGCGAGTGCGCATGCACTAAAAATAAAATAAGAGAAATAAAAAAGAAAAATATTTTTGTAACCGATAATCGAACAAGTGTACGGTAGCTCTCTAGAAAACGCACAAAGAAGCGAAGGAGCGAGTAAGCGCGAAGCGTTTTAAAAACCTTCTCCTTTTGGGTCGAAGATCGTAGGATCAACTCTCCTTATACCTCTCTTATAGTTTGTAATCTAAAGGTGAGCCAATTTCACAAGTGACACAACGGTTGCTTTTGTTGTTTTTTTATTTTTTTGGTCTTTCAAATACTTTAGGAAAAGTATTTTTTGGTTTTTCTAATAAATCTACGAAAATAAATCGAGAAAAATAAAATATTTTTGTATTTTTTTTAGTTTTATAAAAGAAAACGATAACTTCACGAGGAAGGGTCTTCAACACTAATCTTCAAACGTAAACACGATAATTGCACATACCTCCCCACATGCCGCAAAATTTTTAGATTACTTAGCTTATAGTATATATATATAAATGACTTAATATATATATATTATATAACTAAAACTAAAATAACAAATATAATATTAAAGAAAGTAATACCTTAAGTTTTTTTAAGAAAATTACTTTTAACCAAAGTAAAATTCAAAACCTCCCGGGTCGTAGTCCCAACGAAGCGTGAATTGAGAATCGTGGTTAAGTTCGTGATCGCGTGATTTGAATAGTTAAAGATTTGGTTTTGGATTCTATTTTTACTAATGCAAAAAAAAGCAAATAAAGGCAAGCAACAATTAAAGCAATTAAATATTTAAACTAAAAACGTTAACGGGAATCGAAAAACGTGACTAAAAACCTAAATTAGCAAATTTTAACCCTAAAAATGCAAATATAATTTATAAAAGTCCTAAATGATTAAAAATAATTTTAGAAAAAAGAATTATATTTTTTTGACTTTTATTTTATTTATTATGAATTAAAAATAGATTTAATCTAAAAATATTATAAAAATATTAAACTAATTTAGAAAAATCTGAAAAAATCACGAAAAGTATTTTGAACTAATCTAATCCTAAGAAAAATAAAATGGGTCCAACAATTTATTGAAATAAGCTGTAAATAAGATAAACAGGCTGAAAGGCTTAAACTGCAAAGATGGGCTAAAAAGAAAGTGGTATGGAGTGTTAACGAAAAGTCCCAAGGGCGCAGATGGTAGAAGGTGTGTGGTTAAAGTGTTGGGGGTTAAGGGGGAGGTCACAGGTTTAAAACATGTGACTTCCTTTTTGATAAAAAAACATTTTTTTTATTTCTTTTTGAAAACTGTTAAAGATAAGACAAAAATAAGCAATTTTAAAAAAGGAACTTTTTGACCAAACTTAATAATAAGCTAGAAATAAGCAGATTAAAATGACAGTTTAGCTTTTTTTAAGCTTTGACAAAACTAGCTAAAACTAATTGGGCTTAAGGACTCAAAAAGCTATTAGAGACAAAAATAAGCTGAAACAGATCAATACTTTAACCTAATAAGCACTTGGGACAAAAAAATAGCAAACAAAGGAAAGTGAAAAGCAGTTTAAAAGATATCAAAACAGATGATAAAAAAAGACTTAAGAGACACTATGGAAAAACTGTTTGGCTTATCAGGACTGAATAAGCAACTAGGACACTAATAAGCTGAAAACAGATAGACTAATATTCCCTATAAGCACTTAAAACTACAAATAAGCAAACACATTAAGCTGATAAGCACTACAAAAAGCAATAAGACAAGAGACTAAAAAAAGATAGTTTAGAAAGATTTTTGCCAAACTTTAAGCTAAGCTAAAGAACAATTAAGCATTTGCAATAAGCTAAAAAGTGAAAACAGATTGAGTTTAAGACTCCAAGAACACATATAAGCAAAATTAAAGAAAACACACTAAAGAAATAAGCTAGAAAAGGACCATGACAATGACAGACTACAAACTTGTTTTTGGCTTTTTCAAAGATAAATGGCTACTTGCAGCCCTAAATTTAAGCTAGTAAATGAAATCTAAACTCCAAAATAAGCTCAAACATATTGAGCTTATACTACAATAAGCTTATGCTATCAATATCAAACCCTAAAACAACTATTAACTAACCTAAATTTGTGATTGAAAAGTGACTTTTAACCTTTAAAACTGAAACAAACACTTTGACAGAATGATAAGAAAACTCACAAGACAATTGCACACTTGACCAACTCTAATTTACTGCATTTAGAAACAAAATAGAAGCATAAACAAGACCTCAAAACAACTTTTAAGCAAAAATTAAATATAAGCAGTTTGAATAAGTTTTAAAACCACATATTTTAAGATTTGATAGATTAAACCTTAAAACTTGATATGACTTGCAAAAACTTTATCAAAAGTGATTATAAGGCTTATTTAAAGCTTTTCAAAGTTGGCTTAATGACCAATGGGTGGTCAAACAGCACTAACTAAGGTTAGTGCTGCTTATCCCAAACACCCCTTTAAAAATAATAAAACTCATTTTTAGACTTAGAAAACTTAGAAAACCTAAAAACAGATTAAGAATAGAAGGGGGTCAAAAAAAATGACCAAAAAGCAATAAACACATCACATATAAGCACTGAAAAAAAAGGCAAATCAGAATAAATCATTTTTTTTAAAGAAATACTAAATTTTAATGGCAGTTTTAACTCAAAACATAACTAAATGATATCTAAGCTACAAAATGAATTCATTAAGCAACAATAGAGCATAATAAGCAACATTAAACAGAAATAAGCAGAAATAAGCAGTTAAAATAAGCTGAAACAAGATAAAGCTATAAAGTTGAAAATGAAAACTTACAAAGTCCTTCGCTAAAACAAGGACATAAATGCTCTTTAGAGCTTTGTCTATAAGCTCTAGCTTGTTTAAAAACAAGCTAGTAAAACCTTATAAGCCCTTCCAAATCCGGCTTATCTTCCATATGCTTTTTAGTGATTTTTGAGTGAAATATAAGATAACCTTAAACAGTTTAGCTATGAAGAAGCTAAACTGTTTTAAGAGACAATTTAAGAGATATAAGAGCTTATATGAGCTTAACAAACATTTTCAAAACATAAATTTTATTAACATAAAAAGCAGAATTTAACATAAAACTTGAAATTTCATTAAACTTAAAACTGAGTACAATGCTTTTAAAGAAAGTACAATAAACTAATATAAGCTGAAAAGTACAAAAGATACATAAAAACTTAAATAAAAAAACTTTATAAAAACTTCCATTGACTAGATGTGAAATTAGTCCCCTATTTATAGCCGGATAGAGAAGCATCTAGGTCTTGAGGTGTGATTCTTCTGTGAGGAGAATGAGAGTGCCCTCCAAACCTTAAATATCAGCCCTTGATTCCCTTGTTGTGTTTCTTTGTCTCTCATAACAACCCTTGATTTGATTCTATGTCCTATCAGCCAATCAGTCTTCATAGGATTGCCATCGTGGCTTGTCATCTTCTGGGAGAGGGGTGTGAGTGGGTTTTGTCGGGTTGCAGGGTAAAGAGTGAAGGGGATGGTGAATAGTAAAAATTGGCGGGTTGTTTGGTTTAGTTTATAATTGTTTATTTTGAGTTAACGGGTGTTAGGATAAAGGGACTAATGGTGTAATGGTCTTAACAGGTGTATGGTTAAGGCTAATGTTGGGCTTATATTTCCTTTTTGGGCCGGCTTATAATTTGAGGCTTTATAGCTTATATTAGTGTAATGATAAGGGCTTAATGGGCTGGCCTATTAAAATGAATACATCTTCGGCTTTGATCTCTTGCTCTTTTTCCAGTCTCGTGCTCGATTTTATTCGGTTTTGTCCTTGCTTTTGTCCTTTTCTGAATATCCGTTACCTACACCTCATAAATCACAAAACACACAAATACAATGCATTTTTGATATATTTTGGTCATTTTAGGCTTGTTTTATTATGTCAAATGTATGTGTAATTAAACACATACCATACCTCGATGGTTTTACTTTTTAGAAATGCTCCCCTTACATATGTGCATCGATAACCAAAAATGTTTAGCACATACGAGGACAAGAGTTCACACATGAGTCTTTAAGATCACATTATACAAGTTATTTATATTTTAATCACATTTTTTCCTTTATCAAAAATGTCAAATCTTTTGATATTTTGGATATCAATTGATTTAAATATGTATGAAAATTATTTGGGGAGAAAAATGTTCTAACTATATATCAAGCGTGTTATTAGGAACATTTTGACGCTCCCCCTAAAATTATGATGGAATTATATAGTGTTTGAGTACGTTAATTTGAATTTTTTTAATTTACTAAGAAATTCTTAAAAATTCATACTCAAACACTATATATGCTTATTTCTAGTCTCTTACTACTATTTTACATATTTATAAATTTGTAATTACGAGAGAATGACCTGAAATGGAGTAGGACAAGATATTACAAAGTCATATTGTATGTTCAATCAGTCTAAAGTCTTCTTTGTATACTCTCCCACCAACGAACTTTTCTAAGCTCCTCATTAACCTTCTTTCTAACATCAGCTTATCGATAGCCTTGATCATGATGTGAGACCTTTTGTCTGTCTAAATTACTCCATCTTCTCTTTGGCAAGTAATCCATCCTCAGGTTAGAAGCAATATCATGAAGATGTGAGTGTCCTGTCACTAAACTTGTAGAGTTCATCCGAGCGCATCAACCTGTTTCTTTTGTACTTGTCTACATAGATAATTTCTTGAGAATTGATGTATGCAGTATATGGATTTCTTTTGGAGATGCCAAACCTGTATGTCTCTGGCTTGGTGTATTGAGCTTTGATTGATAGTTTTACGTACCTATAAAATATATAATAAAAATACTACTTAGGTAAATTCCAACTATTCACCTTTAACTAAGGTAAAAAGTTAAAACTTACAAAAATAATATAATATATATAATATACGTATGTTTCACCGGGCAAGTATGATCACCCGGGTCGTTTCCCCAACGACTAGTGAAATTGAAACCACGTTTAGGTTCGGATCCTGATTTGAATGAAGCAAAGATATTTTGGATAAGCTATTACTACGAAATTAAGAAGCAACAAATAATGACAATTAAGCAAATAAACAAATTTTAAATCCTAAAAATGTAAACTAAATTTTCACTAAATAAAAAAAAACTTAACTAAGGACTAATGGTGCAAAAACCTAAGAAACTAACGGGGAAACTAACAAACTAACGGAGGGACTAACTGAAAAACAATTAAAATCGAAAAGTTACACTTTCTACCCTGAGAATCTATCCCGACAACAAACTAAGTCCAATAAGCATTCGAAATTTTAAAGAGCTTAAAATGAAAAACTCAAAGAAGCAAAGTTGTAAAGGAAGACAGGGGGAACAAGATTAATAAAGGCTACTTGGGCTGAAACTCACAAATAAGCTCTCAAAGAGCTTATCTTTAAGCTGTTACAGAAAGGAGGGCTTATCCCTTGGTTTTAGAAAATAAGCTATAAAAAACTCAAAACTAGATCAAAATGAAAAAGGAAAGAAGTTCTAAAGAGCTTATGATATGCTTAATCTATAAATGAAAAGAAACTAAAGCTTAAACTACTTTTATGCTACTGAAATTGATCATGAAATAAGCAAACTCAGGAAATAAGCAAAGTAACTTTAAATCCAAGTAAGCTAAAAACTTAATTAAGCTAAAATAGACTCTAAAACTTTGAGGACTTATTAAACTACTTATAAGCTATCTAGTTAAGCTGGAAAATCTAGACCATAAGCTGAATTAACAAACTTAAATCCTTAAGGACTCTAAGTACTGTTTTTGGAGTTTTCAGGTTTTTATGACTTTTGACAGCTAAATTAAACTAAGTAAATAAGCTAGAAATTGCAAATTAAGATTTAAACTGTATTAAGCTATATTAAAACTTGAATCCTACTGAATTTAATAAGCTAAATCATAAAATTACTGTTCTAAATTAAGCTGAGAACACAGCAGTACTAACTTTGGAAGTTAGTACTGGTAGTATAAAAGTTCAGCAGTACTTTCAAGTGAAAGTACTGCTGGTGCAATTCTGACTTTTGAAAACTAAATAAGCAATGAAATAAGCTAGAAAATGAAAACTAAAACTAAATAAGCTAAAACTAAACTTAATCCTACTGAGATTAAAGCTAACAGTACTAACTGAGGAAGCAGTACTAACTTGGAAGTTAGTACTGGTAGTGCAAAGGTTCAGCAGTACTAACTGAGGTTAGTACTGCTAGTGCAAAATCAAGAGTGCACTAATCCAAACACCCCTTTATCATTATGACAGATTTGAGAAAAGCTTTTTAAGAGAAATCTAATGAACAAGTACTTAATACCAGATAAAAACTAGCTTAAAACAAACTTAACAATCATGATTAAACAACTGAATAAGCAAAATTCTAAGATCTTAACTAATTAAACTAATGTTTTTGGATTTTATGAGTTTTTATGACAGAATTTAATAACTAAAGATCTATAACTACTTAAGCAAAAATAGATGAAGACAAACAACTAATAAGCACTAGAAGAGAAATTTAAACACTAATAAGCAAAGAGAATAAGCAAATAAGCAGATCTAAACATAGCAAGCAATAATATCATTATTTAAAACTAGAATTTAAAGGAAAATGAAAGAGAAACTTACAAACTCCTCTAGCTAAACAAGAGGACCAATAAAGGCAGCTACAAGCTCCCTAGCTTATTAGATAAGCTAGAGTAAAGTCCTTGGGATCTCTTCCAAGTTAAGATCCCCTTCCAAAAGCTCAAATTTAGTAAGATCCATAATAGATTTAACTGATTTAAGGTTTAGATAAGATTAATACTGAATTCAAACAGCTCTATTTCAGCTTATAGACTGAAAGAGCTTAATATGAGCTTATTGAGACAATTTTAGCTTATTAAGAGAGCTTATGACTTTAAATGAGAGCTTAGAAAATGAGATTTAAAACACTAAAGACTGAATTTCATTAATTAAAGAAGCTGATTACATTACTTGAAAAAGGAAAATTACATTTAAGGAAAATACGAATTTAAGCTAGACTAAATTACTAAAAACTAGATAAAAAAAACTGACTAGATATCTCGTGTGTGAGAGGTGAGGCCTATTTATAGGTGCTGAAAGAAGCTTCTAGGATCTCTAGCCCTGCTCTCCAAACTTTCAATCCTGGCCAATCATTTTTCCAATCATTTGAGCTTCATTTGTGACCGTTGGATTGATTTGTGGACACCTGAGGATTGCCAGCGTGTCATTCCATTGATGTGACGTTTGTGCTTCTTTTGTGAGTATTTTAGTACAAAAACCCACATTAATTTGTGCTTCTTTCATTGTTGACGTGGCTCTTCTTGAGAGAAAGTTAATGAATCCTTTGATAAAGACTGATTTGTCCCTTGGTTTGTGATGTAGACCTCTTGAATTGACTTAAGCACCCTCTAATTTTGATTTGCCCCTTGTTTTACCATGGGGGTGAAAACGGGGAAGACGATGAATAGTAAAAGGGTTTCCCGCCTATTTTTGGACAGAAATGGGTAAAACTCGTTTGAACTTTGGCTTTGTAACACAAATGGTCCTTGTCTTTTGGTTCTCTCTTATTTCTAGTTATAGAACAGTTTGGGAATTAGCAATTTTGGCCCTTGTGTTTTATAATAAGAGGAAAATGGGTTTTGTTGACATTTATTGACCAATGTTTGACTGGGATTTGACTGAGGCTTGACTTTGGATCTTTGGCTTCTTTTTATACTCTTCTGATTCTCGTGTCCGTGCTTGCCCGTTTTTTATTGTTCTCTTGCGATTTTTGAGTTATCCATACCTGCATACACAAAACACAAATACAAGCATATTTTTGCCATTTTTGGTCTGATTTGGGTTTATTTGGGTTATTTTAGGTACAAACGGATATGTGTATTTTACACTTATCATACCTCAAATAGAGTATTTGAGTCATATGATGGCCCGACTTCATCGTAGATTCGATCTTCCGATGTGAGATTTGTCATGAACATGGTCTGTGTAGTGGGACCCTCATCAACATCAGAGTCGAATGCATCACATTCATCAGCTTCAAAGACATGGTCCACATTGAGTGCCAAATCATTCTCGGGGTGAGTTATTATCCACATCTCATCAAAAGTTGATAATCTGTTCTCCCTGCAAGAAACAACGACTGTTCTTCGTCCAGTACTGCACCATTCTTACTGGGCTCTTGCATTTGTTGCATGCTTGTCCTTGAAAGTAGTCTGGATTTTGAAGTCGCTTTAGAACTTGGACATTCTCGTGCTATGTGCCCTAGTCCGTTACAGTTGTAGCACTTAATGGGTTTGGCTGGTCCAGGATTCTTCTTGCATCCTCTTTTATGACCTTCCTACATTCCAGCTACAACATTTCCTCTTGCATTGTTTCTATGAAAATGGTTTTCCTAATTGTTCGCATTGTATCTTCCTTCACGGACATCTTGAACCATAACTTGTCGTTCCTTGAACCGTGTAGCTTTGTTCTTGCATTAGATGACGTTCTTGTTGATTGTTTGTTTAAGGATGATGTGTTTTGTACGATTGATGTTGAGGAGGGCAAGTAGTTGGATAAACTGTTCAATCTGTTTTCTGTTTGAGAACTTCTGAGTCAGTTGAAGCTTGTCAGCAGGAGGAGATGGTTCATTTAAGGATTGAGGAGAACTTAGATGTTGTTTGGATTACTGTGAATGAGGCAATATTCGACACTAGTGCCAAAGGATCTTTAGTTGGGTTGAAGGAACCTTTCCTTCTTTGTTTAATGTTTCATTACATGTACCTCATGTTTGCTTCAAATAGGATAAAGCTGATCAAAATTAGTCTTCTTAATACTCTATTAAAGTTTTTGTCTTCGTTATGGGAAATCTACTCCACTCAGTAACTGTTGTTCACAATTGTTGCAGGTTAAGCTGCATTCCTGGGCATGGTCTCTTGGGATGTTCTCATTGTATTAATGGATGCTTGTAAACCTAAACATAGTATCCTCAAATGGTTTTTTTTTTTTTTCTTTTCTCTTTGTTTTGACGAATAATGTGTTAAAATTCTTCGTATAATTGTGATTCTCGGTATCTTAGTTAACTCAGAACCTACCATAATCATCTCACGTTTTCCCAAATGTCTTTGGGGGTCTGTATAGTGGTTGATTGATGTGAGTAGATGTCCTTTGGTATACCTTGAACGTAGGATATTGGTTGCTCGAATGTCAGCTCTTATACATTTTCCTTTTTTTCAGCTGAAAGGTCGTTAAGGACTCATAGCACGTACTGGACATTGTATGAACTGCACCATATGTTCCTCCCAGCAATAACATCGTGAGACCTTTCCATATTGAAATGGTCCTTCATTAATGGACTTCATAATATTCTCTCCATTATCCTTTCCTAGACAGTACAGACGTATACGTTGTTGCCAAGATTCAAAGTCTGTTCTATCAAGCATTGGTGGGCGTGTATCAGAACCGGCACACTAGATGTCTTCTGACATACTAGACATTTTGTTTTATTATGATATGATATGTTTTGATCGATCAATGATTAGTGTGGGTACGTTAAAAAATGTGGTTGTGGTGAACGTATTCGTTTATTGGTTTTGTGTTATTAAGTCCTAGTTTGAAATATTTCAATTAATAAGGATAGTAGCTCAACTCGACCGACCTGGAGGCTACCAAAACTCATGCAAAGAATTAGGCAACCGCTGTGGATTTTAAGGCAACTCGCCGAACACAACTCGCTGCCAAGCAATCCCCCCGAAGAAAGAATACAAACCGCCGTTCAATATTTTAATCAAACCGACAGTTGAGTTTTTCAAAAACGCCAGAGTTTCCTTTAGATATTTGCTATTAAAATATTCAAACCGCTGATAAACCTGTTCAAACCGCTGGGGTTATGCAAACCGATGGTAAGCTAACTCGATTGCTTAGTATAAAGATACTCGCCTCTTGAGCAAACTCGCCACCTTAGCAACCCGCCGTGTGTCATTTAGGAGAGTTGGTAACATACTTATAGAATATTATATTTAAGCAAACCGCCGTGAAGATATTTGGCAAACCCTTCCACGAAGAACACACGACTTTTATCACACATATATTACTATAAATCACACATTTTAAACGATTTTGATTGATTTCTTTTGCACAAACACAGTATACCATAAGGCAATAGCTACTGAAACACCATACTTTCTCAATACAAAAATCAAAATTCGGTGTGAAAGAACTTAAAAAAAAAACGAGCTAGGAGCCTTCAAATGGTACCACTTTTCGGATCTGAAACAAGCAAGGAATTCGCACATACACACGATCTAATCATCCCATAAGCTCTGATACCAATTGTGGTATATCATATATCATAACACGGGGTCGATTCTTGGACTTGGCTAGTTTCTAGAGAGAGAAACATATGAGAGAGTTTTTCTAGTGAGAGAAAATGTGTTTTTGTATAAAAAGAATAAATGACTAGCTTGCTGGAAGAGGCTTATATAGTACTCTGGGTATTAGTACCCGACTTAATACCGAAAATCGTACTATTAACTATTAAACTACGAGCTATAATAAACAGTAAAATACACGGGGTGACCGAGTCTTTTTCTAATATCTAACAGGTTTGTTTTCTAATGCGATTTTACCATAATGATGGCGGTGTTTTAAGTTGTTAAAGCACGTCTTCTTGGCATCGTTTTCTTCTTGAAGAACCTGTTCCGCAGTGGATATGCGAGTACCCGCAGTCTCTACCCAACGTTGAACACCATCTAAAAGACGCTCTCCTTTATTTTTAGCAGCATCTATATGCTACTGAACCATCCCCTGCATTTCCTTTAAACTCTGAGCTTCTTGCTTTAACATTTCAATATTATCAGTGAAATTCCACATGTAAGCCATTTCGCGTGAAGTGACACCAAAGATCAAATTCATCACACCTTTAACCAGTTCAGCTTCCATATCGTATGCTAAGATTGAATGAATGACCGAATATGAAGATAGATCCAAGTAACTAAAAGAAATATGAAATGAGGTTATTCAAAGGAAATTTAAAAATGCATCAATAATCCAAGATCATTTTTCAATTTTGAGCTACTGGAAGACTATCAGTGAGTCAACCCCCTCTAGATTATGGTCTTTAAATAATACAGTATATTTGTGTATGATAGCAAATGGTACTATTTTTCAACCCCCTCTCAGATTATGGTCTTTAAATAAAACTAGTTGGATAACCGCGCATAGCTGCGGCGATAAAAATTGCTAACCCAACTCGCTCCGCACGCAATTCCCTACCCGCTTAGAGAATTTGTTTGTTTGGGTTTCCGTAGCTTTCTCGCAATATTATATTAACATCATTCTCGCTTGTATAAAGACCCACACACTCTCTTACCCATCAAACATTGTCTCCAAAAGTCTATATCTTTTACGAATCAAGTTTGTATTCAAATTAAAGTTAAAGTTGTTAAAAAATTCAAAATAAACCCACTAAAAATGTGAAAAGCTAAAAATTTATAAAAATATATCAAAATGGATATTGAATTAAAGATCACGGAATTTTAGAAAATACGATGAAATTAGATCATAAAAAAGATAAATAGATAAAAAGATGTGTCAAATTGAAAATAAAAGTGATTTTTTAATTAAAAAGTGACACATGTCACTCTATGATGTGATTTTCTAAAATAAGATGGATGGTCAAGATTGCACTTTTTTATCTTAATTTTTAATGGGACTCACATTGTAAATGCTTTATATAATAAGTATAGATAATACTTTTAATATTTATGTTTTTTTAATACTTTATGAAAAGCTCAACAAAAATCAACAACACAACACAACTATAAAAAACAATAACGGGACAACTATCAATACGTGAATGTTCATTTCAATAATACCTTAAAACTTCCCTCCCAACAGACGATGTTACAACATTTTTCAATTAATGCATAAACATCATTACGTCACACAAAAGACTTAACCAAAATATTACAACTATAACTATTACGCTATAAAATCGTGCTGTTATGCACGAGTACTCTTTTAAATGAGCTATTATTAACACATGCTAGTTAAAAAACGTATACACTAAATTTGGTGTGAATTTAAAAATGTGTATGGTGAACATTGACTAATGGCTTTATATCTTTTCCAAACAAAAAATGTTTTGGTCCCTTAAAAATTTAAGACTTCTAAAATATTATCACACGGGTACCCGCCGCCGCGGCAAGCAAATGTTATTCGGTTAAACGTTTTTCTAACAACAACTGTACAAATGAATAATAATTTAAATTAAAATAACTCACGTGAAAGTAGTTTTCCTGATCTTTAAGGATCAATTTGGGAATTTAGAGAAAATACCGCCTGAAAAACCATCTAAGAAACAATAAAATTCGGTGCCGGCTAATCGCTTATAACATGTGGTCCATGAATGGATAACGGAAATGGTCTTTACAATTCTTTGTTTAACTTACGATAATCGATGCAAACTCTTCCCATCTCGTGAATAAGCTTGTAGGACACCACTCATTTTCTCGTGTTGTACAAGTCATACACCTTTTTTAGGAACACAATGGACTGACTAACCATGGCTATCCGCAACGGATAATCAATCCCGCGTCAAGAAGTTTTCTACTGTCTTTCTTGACGCCGTCGTGGATTTTAGGTTAACCCTCCGTTTGATGTTGGACTGAAGGTTCGTAATCATCTTCTAAAAGGATTTTGTGTGAGCAAAACTCTGGATCTATGCCTCGGATATCAGAAAGTTTCCAAGCAATTGCTTGTTTTCGGTTTTTCAAAACATTAATGAGTGAGGTCTTTTCTTCTTGGCTCAAATCTTTTGAAATTATGACTGGAAGCTTGTTATTTCCCTCTAAGAACGCATACTCGAGATGCGAGAGCAACACTTTGAGTCGACTTCTGGAATTTCAACTTTTGTTCAGAAAGAAGTCAGCATATCGGTGACGACTTCTGTGGTTCAACAACTTTAAGATCTTTTTGAATTCCTGGTGAGTAATCTTCTTGGTTTGGGTGAGGTAATGGATCATTGTTGAGAAGTGCCTCGAGAATGAGAATGTCACCCTCGGGATCGTAATACGTAGCATTGAAAACTGGTGAAACTGGTTCATCATCGATTGCTATAAAAGCATCGGCTTCTTCAAAGAGTAAAAAGGTCGCTTTCATAAACGAGTAACGTTGAGATAAGTGGAAACAATCCGGATCGTAGTTACGGAGAAGGATGTTGTAAGGAAATGGAATCGGAAATCCAAGTACTTCTTGTTGAGTACTTTTCACAAGTGACATCGATTAGATCACCTCTTCATGATCGAGATTGTTGTCTGAAATGGAGTACATCACCACAATTTAAGGGTTAACGATTGATCATCATTCCTAAGAGTGATATCTCCTTCGTAAACATCAATTAAAGCATGAGCCGTCCTAAGAAAGGGTCGCCCGAGTATCAACGGTACTCGATGATCGGCTATAAAATCAAGAACAACAAAGTCGGCGGGAAAGTAAAACTTCCTTACTTTAGCAAAAACATTTTCAGCTACACCGGTTGGTTGGAATTGTACGGTCGCTGAATTCAAAACCATTTTTTTCGTTAGGCCTGAGAGTTAAGCTTTTTCCAGATGGATACAGCATGAGATTTAATACTAGCACCTAAATCGGCAAAGGGCTAAGGTAACTATCGAACTCTGAAAAATCACATGGAATGAGAAATCGACCGGGTCACCTAGCGTTTCTAGAAGCTTTTTAGGACAACCGCACTAACAATTTTCATTCATCGGCGGTTTGTTAACTCAATTAACTTGTCTTTAATTATTAAGCATCTTTTTAACATGGAGCAAACATTGGCATATAATGAACATCCGCAAACTAGCTCAAAGGCCAGATTACGAAGATTTCCATAAACTTTAGAAGCTAGGATATCCATCCTTTTCACAATTTTCTTTGCAATCTTACGGTAAGGTAAATTAGTTTGGCTTTGTTAGCACTAAAAGGAGGCCTATTCGATTGGTTTTTTGTCCTTGTTTGTTCATGGACCAATAGAGGTTGGATGTCTCGTGCTCGATAGCTCCGTATCCTTGGTCACCTCACTTTCCTTTCCACACCGTGGTAGAATCAGAGGTCCATCGTATGAAACACCACTAACGAGTTGTAATTGCCTTGGCTTTGTTCCTAGGATTTGGAATGGTATTGCTTGGTAAAGAACTTGAACTTGAAGTTTGGTTGGTATTTCCTAAATCATCAAACTTGTGCAAAGGCTTGTTAACAAACTTGTAACATTTGCCATTTGATTTTGCAAACCTTGATTTTGATTTTGCACATTCTTTAATATTGCATCGTTTGCTTTGACGTAGCTTTCAAAATCCGTTTTTAAAACATTATTTGTTGGAGGTTGGTAAGGTAAGACTTGATTGATTGGTGGTTGATTGATTGGTGGAGCTTGGTAAACTTGGTTTTGGTTGTTTGGACGGTTTTGATTAAAGTTTCCTCCACGGTTTTGGTTGAAATTAGAATTGGTTCCTTGATATCGGTTTTGGTTGTTTTGGACATTCGGTTGATTGAAACCCGGTGGTCTCATTTGACTTGCCAAATTGGAAGGTTGGTTTCTTTGGAGAAAATTTCCAACGGCTGCGGTTTGTTGAAATTGTTGGATGTTGTCTTGAAAAATGGAAAAATCGTTTCAACCTTGAGTTAACGGACAATGAGTAAAATTGTGATTCGATCCACAAGTAAACACATACTTCCTGCAACTGCTTGACTGGTGCAGGAGTAGTAACGACTAAAGCGTTCAATGGATTCATATTTTGGTTCATCTGATAGATCATCTACCTCGAGAGAAAGCGCTATTTTGTTGCATATCGAAAGAATTATTATAAAAGAAGGTGAAGATTTAGAAAGAGGAGCTCCGTACTCACTCTTGAATCATTAGCCGACTTCTGAGTAACGAACTTTTTGACTTGCTTACAATGATCGCTAAACCTTCTTGAGGCATCTTATCAAGAAATTGCACCTGCGTAGAATCAAAAAAAAAAAAAAAAAAAAAAACGAAGGCATCTTTGACGTTTGAATTCAAAGAATTGTAAAAAGTATCGAGTTGGTGTAGTTCGAGAACCATGGTGAGGACAGTGACAAGAGTCCTTTAAAAACGTTCCCATGCTTCATTAAAGGCTTTGTTTGGGAGTTTTTTGTAAAAAGAAAATGATCTCATTCCGATAGTAAGTGGTTTTTGAAGGTGGGAAGAATTGAATTGATGAATTTTATAAATCAAGGTCCCCGTACCCATGTGAGAATTGAACTTGGCGGTTCCTTTGTCTAACCAATCTCGAGGCTGTCACCCGTCCGAGAAAAGGAAAAAGCAAAAGCTTTACCGAAGTTTTCGGAACTTCGGGATGTCTAAACGTTGAAGTGACTTTGTTAAAAAATCGAAGGTGATTGTGAGGGTCTTGTCTACCCGTAAACTTATTGCTTTGCACAAGATTGATTAAAGGTTGTTTAAGCTCGAAATTATTAGCATTGATCGGTGGAATAACTATAGCATCTTCATACCCCTCGATGGGTGCTTGTAACATTTGGGCCATTGTTCGATTGTCGGCCATTGGAACAACGTTTTGTTCAACAATTGGTTCTACCGGAAAATTTTGTTGTTGTCGACGTCTTCGAGATTGCGAACGAGTGCGCATAAAAAGGAAAAAAAACTGAAAATTCAAAAGCAAAACTTTACACTAATTTTTTTTTATTGAATTTTAACGGTTACACGAAAGAGACTTACCAAATAATCAACTACTTCACGGTAGCTCTTGAAAATTTCTTTTCAAGGTGAGCCGTACTTTGTAACACCCCCAAAAATACAACAATGCAGCGGAATACTACATGGGGTGCTACTTCATAATACACAGCGCTAGATACAAGAGAACGACCTCTAAATGTGTCGTTTGTAAAACAATCTCGTTGATTTAATCAAAATCTTGAATTTAATATACATTTGTCCCATAATTGCATCACAATGAAAAGCTTGAATGTATAACTCAATGCACTTCAGAAATCCGAGCATATAATTTCCTGAGAAAAACATGCTTAAAAAGTCAACAGAAAGTTGGTGAGTTTCATAAGGTTCTGTAAATACAAACGTAGTTCCAAATAAAATGTATCTGCCCACGATCACGACAGTGTCTATAAAAAACGTTTAAATGACTACTGGTCTCCCACAGTATCATAAAATACAATCGTGTGACCATTTAGAATCCTTAAATGTCCTTACCCAAAATGTATGTATGATTTTTTTTAGGAATCAATTAGCAATAAAAATGCAGAGACCAATTCAATCCCCAAATAGTCCCAAAATGACGTGTCAAAGTGGATCACAAATAGGTCCAAAATCTGTAATTTTCCCGCGTTAATCAAGTGTGTGATAAAACCATGATTACCATTACGTTTTAATTCATGAAACTAAGTCCTCACATAAACAAAGTCATGTGCTTACAACGGATGTGCCCACCTGGATACCCTCAGACACTGAATTAGCTTGACGTGTGCCTACCACCGGATGTCCCCACCTGGACTACCCCAACATTGAAGTAACTGACGTGTTGCCTACACGCAGATGTCCCCGACCCGGACACCCTCCAGCATGAATTACTTACGTGTGCCTACACCCTACCGGATGTCCCCACCCTAACACCCTCTAGCATTGAATTATTTGTAACATACAAACCAGGACTACTTTACCCCCATTAGTCATAAAATATAGCATCGTATACCCACCATCATCATCACCACAGTCACAACCAAGGGGTGCGTTTGCTTCGCATATAACAGCCACGAAGGGCGCGTTTGTTTGTATGTAGTGAAAACCACCACAAGGGTGTGGGTGGGTTCGGGTTATGGTTATAACACCAAGGGGTGTTCGTTTGGTTCGTGGGTTCGCAACACCTCGAGGGTGCGTTGGGTTTGTTTAAGAAAAGGGTGCGCGTGGGTTTAGCTACAGCCGCCACCATAAGGGCGGGTTCATTTTTGTGGTTCTTAGCCGCGTCACCTTGGGTGCGTTTGGTTGATCTCAGCACCAAAAGGGTGCGTGTTGGTTTGCATTTTGCACCGCAAGGGTGCGTTTGTTTGCTAACAGCCACCGGGGGGTGGGTTGGGGTACGGGGTCAGCCACCATGCGAGGGTGCGTTTGGTTTAGTTATTAATCAATAAGGGTGTGTTTGGCTGTGACAGCCCCACCTAGGGAGTGTTTGGGATGGTTTGGTTATAAAGATATAGCCGTGTGTCGGGTGTGACTGTCGAAACAACGGGTCGGGCATGGGTTTTGGTTTGCGTCCGGTTTGGGTCTCAAACCCACCGGGTGCGTTGGGTTGTTAATAAACACCCGAGAGGGTGCGTTGGGTTGGTCAGCCACCACGCAGGGTGCGTTGGTTTTGGCTGTCAACCACCCACGAGGGTGCGCCCGGTTTTGAGTTAGCAAAGAGGGGTGTTCGTTGGTTTCATTTTAAACGCAAGGGTTGCGTTTGGGTTGATGATTTCAGCAGCTATAGGCTGCGTTTGGTTGGTCTCACAGCCCGTAAGGGTGCGTTTGGCTGGTTTCCACCAGCATGAGGTGCGTTTGGCTGGTTTCCACCAGCATGAGGTGCGTTTGGCTGGTTTCCACCAGCATGGGGTGCGTTTGGATCTGCAGCCGTTAGGGTGCGTTTGGTTAGCGGCAATCAACAAGGGTTTGTTTAGTTTATATAACAAATCAACAAATGAATATATATAACATAAGGTTTAATAAACATGAAATCGGATATATATATATTGGTGGTTTAAAATGGTTAAATAAATGTAATAATTGTTATCATGTTCGGTTGACATAAATATATATGTTTATATATTTAAAACACGTGGGGGTTTGCAATATTGATTTCATTGATTAAGTGGGAAAAACGTTAGACTTTATAAATATGGAAAACGATTTATAAATGAAAGTCATGGCGAAATTTTATAAGAAAGTTTTATATACTTAGAAATTGTTTAACTATAGTTTCTATTATGTTCAAAACCGATAAAAAGGGCCTAAATATATAATAAATTGATTATACAGTACCGTATAAACGAAACGAAACTAATACTTTTACAAGGAGACGGAACTATTTTTAGACGAACGACCCTTCGAATAGAAACGAAAGATAATTTGTAAAAATATTATTTTATATTTTATAATGGTTACAAACTATACACACAAGGCTGTTGATTCATAACATTAAGACATGGGGGTATACTTTTATTCAAAGTCTTTTTAGTAGGGTCAAACTAACTGGTTTAAATAATCTTACCCTCCACTTAATGAATAATTACCTGCACGGTATTATTACTTTTTCCATTAATATCTAGATTGACTTGTCTTTTTATAATAATTCCGTTTGGAATTATATAAGGGTTATTTTTCATATGTAATATATAAAGAATATATATTACACACTTTGCATATACTTTAAATTTATTTATTTAACCAACCACCAAACCATTACAACATTAAATCTAAATCTTTATTCAACATGACGTGTTGAGGTGACTATCCATCAGGAAACCCAAATTCATTATCCTAGGCTAGTGGGACTTAGCCGTTAAGATTAGCTGCAACTTCTTGATCGAGCAGCTTCGTCTTTCGTTCGTATTGTGCATATTAGATGCCTATCTGTCAATCGCTCTTCATCATCAATGTGAATTAGATGCCTACCTATCAATCGTTCTTCAACATCAAGGTGAGTTCATAGCCCCACGTTTTACATGTTTTACATATATTTTGGGGTGAGAACATGCTTGTTACAAATTCAATTACGTGTTTGATTTAAACTCGTTACGTGCTCATTTTCAACCCGTCTGCATACATGTTTACAAACGCATTTACATGGTTAATTACCTGTTTGGTTTAAATACTTATTTATATATCTCGCGAGGAGATACAATACTTGGTTTAGTTTTTGAACGTAAAGGCATACTATACTTTTATGATTATGGATTAGCTTAGGTTGCATGAACTGTAAATCACTTGGAGGGTGAGCGCGAATGTTATAAGATAGATCTATTTGGGATTGACAATCCCCGTTCGGGTGACTAGCTATCACCGGGAACGAACGTTATACCATGTCGGATTACGATTGGATTGGCGCCTGCGGGGCCAACAATCACATATACATATTATTGCCCGGGTGTCCTTGGAGGGGACACCGGTAACGGGGGAACATATCTAACTTCACAACCAGGCGACAAGAACTGTAAATCAACTTGGTATGGTGAGCACGAATGTTATTTGAAATAGATCTTTCGTTATGGATCCCTGTTCGGGTGATTAGCGATTTTGCTGCCACGTAGCCTCAGCTGTTTTTCGATATCTTTTTTGAAACATCACTAAAGGAATTGTATCAATTCATTCATCTAAATTTGTTTTTGTCTCTATGTTCATGTTTCTTGATCAATTTTGTAACCTAAAATACATTTTGTATCGAGCATCATCACTTTAGGTTGGTGTGGTGTTCCAACATGAGACACTACAGTAGTAAAGCAAACCAATCTCTTATAGAACTTTAAAAGCCAATAAGTATTTTTTTTTCTTTTCTCATTCTTATTTCATTCTTATTTCATGACATAGGAATAGATTAGACATTTCTGATAATCAGAAGTCAGATTTCATATCAGTTTTTAAATTAAAAAAAGGATTTTTGTTGTAACAAAAGAATATTAGGTAATAAGTGGCTTTGTCAGTCTGATTAAGAACCAAGATAAAATATGAAACTAAGGTTGTGCAGTGGCAATACAATTAAGAAGATGAACATGAAAAAAAATCATTGGCTAAATTCTGGCTTGAAAAGAAATCATAAATTAGTGACTTTATCCAAAAAAAATGGATTAGAATTAGGAAAGTGATGCTACCAAAATCTGCATGGTCGTCAAGGTGATGACTTGGTCGTATGACTCGCTTTGACCTTGACTTCGGATCTTCGGTAACAGTGCGGAACCCCCTCTGATGATCAAGTCAGAATTAAGCATATATGCATTAGAGAGTAATAGCGATGATGAGAGGAAGATGGCGTCCTTTAAGCGTTTCATATGCTTCATATTTATAGGATGTAATTTGTAAAAGAATCACATATATAGATATCGAAATCAAATAAGATCTTTGCAACTTGAGATATCATATAAGATGTTGGTTTGTGCTCATGTCATACGGATATTTATACAGCTGGAAATACGTGAGCCTACGGGGTCACACACGTTTACACTTAGATATCATTCTATTGATGTTTATAATAATATATTTGTATATTTATTATTCATATTAATATATGAATCAACGATGGAACACTAACGGTCGTTAATTAGTTCGTTATGAATAATTAACAAATAAGGCTTTTTAATTAATGGGTAATTAAATGTAATTATCCATAAATAAAGAAAAAGTCAAAAAGTCAACACCAAAGGGGTGTTGTGCGGGTTTTGACCAGATCCAAGCCCAAGGGGGTGATGGGTTGGGTTTTGAGCTATCTTTTCCTTCAAGTTATGTATTTTAAGAAAACCCTAAATACATCTACTATATAAGGAGGACCCTAGAGCTCATAACCTTCATCCCTCTCTTCTCTTTTCCTCCTTGGTCGACGAAAACAAACACCCCAATTTAGGGTTTTTGTGTTTTGTTATTACTGGTGTTCGGGTGGTATTCTTCGACGTGTAGTGTGGATACACGACGTGTCTCCACGAAGATAATGTTATATGATCCTGCCAGAGAGGTTGGGTTCTGCTAATTGTTAGTTAACCTCCTCATCTGAATCAAATTCTACGAATGTTCTATCAGTTAACTCATATTGTTTGGCTAATTGGTAATGTGATTGTTACAAAGTGGTTCCCATGTTAAAATAACATTGTGACCCCTATTTTTTCATGATATATTAATGCACAATGTTGTCTTTTAGCGACTTCTTAGATAACACAATTGCATTTCACTTTGTGTAAGTTTGTTTTTTGGCTATTTAGTTTACACTAATATAATGAATAAGCTGAAACCATGGTTCGAACCCCCCCAAAAGAACAAGAGTTTGTTATACAATTTTGGATGGCCATTTTATTTACAACTGGAAAATGATGCAAAAATCAATGCAGATTTTTCTGCTGCTTAGCAATGTCGATCTGAATTATTTCTGCAAAATAGATTAGCGGGAAATACTGCTTTGTCGGAATCAACGAGTGCATCTTCATTAGCAATAAATGGAGTACCGGCCGAGTCACCTCATAAGCCTTTTAAATGATTTAAATCCCCCTTACTGTTCATTTTTCTTTTCATTTGTAATTCATTCAATAAATAATTTGGTATCTTGATAATTCTTTTATCTTTACATAATTATTAATGCCATGTAGGAGCATTATGGATGCCCTCATGTAATAGATATTAGAGTTGGCTAATGGACAATAGCACTAATCTGCTCTTAAGAACTTTTCTAAGCCTACTTATCCCTCTCTTAAGCACTTTTCTAACGAATACTTAAAAATTATAATTCATTTTAGCATATTTTTATATAATTTTATCATACATCTTTTAATTCATTTTAGCACTTTTGTAAGCCTATTTCTATTATAACGACACTTGAAATAACCTGATTATGTGGTTTGACCTCACCTTCTTTAGTAAAGATGAAAAATAAATCTTCCTGTGGTTTGGATCTCACCTTCTTTAGCAATGATGAAAAATAAATCTTCATGTATCATTGAAATTAACTACTTTATTATATATCTTTATCTTTTAAAGTTTATGAAGAATAAAAATCAAGAAAATAAAAAACCAAGTCTAATGAATTAATGTTACGTCTTTGTTTTATGTAACATGTTATATCTTGCTTTTTGTTTATTCACGTATCCAACTGCCCGATTAGCAATTAGTGTAAATAAAACCTATTCTTGTAATATATGTCTTTCATTTTGAATGATTGTTTCGATTTGACTGTTTGGATTTAATTCTTAACATGATAATATATCCATGATGTGCTCATTACATGACAATGTTTATGTTTCAAAATCTATCATATTTAACCATCTAAGTCCACAAATAACGATTCATAAAATACAAATCACATGAAGCTCGCCCGCCTATCAGGCGGATCATGAATGACAAGAAATACTAAGTGTCTACATAGGTAATCATTTTTGATATTTTAAATAAAAAAATGTATCATATTTTCAAAAAACAATACACTTACACATATAATTTATTATAATGTAGAATAAATATAATTATCAAAACATGTATATATGTAAAATATAAATAAATTAAATATCATTTAATGTGGTGCAAAATAATAGACACTAATTTTGGTTACATTTGGGATACACAAACTCAAAAAAGTAAACAAATCATATAACTACGATAATCTTTAAAAAATTATTAGGTCTAAAAACAAATAGCACTTAAGAAAAAAAATGAAAGACCATAATAAAAAATAACATAACCATCAACGTATGTTTTGTATACATTATAATTCAATTTGAATACAAAAAAAACATTTTATAACGTAGATGATGATTAAAAATGATTCAATATCTTACGATACACATACAATCAATCACGGTTAATTTGGACAAATAAGTACTAGAACCACCTTCATTCTTGAAGAGCTTATTACAAAAAACAATTACATAAACAAAAAGCTTAAAACAATCTTTCTATAATATACAA
>BQNB010019874.1:26694-66215 GCA_026074375.1 Tanacetum coccineum | reverse complement strand
AGTGTCCTATTCCTCCTCTCAGCAACACCATTTTGCTGAGGAGTCCTAGCTACACAATATTCTTTCTTAATACCTTTTTCTCTACAAAAATCATCCATAACTTTGTTCTTAAACTCTGTTCCTTTATCACTTCAGTACTGCGAGTCAAATATATTAAATATAATGACTAAGTATTTAATACTTTCCTAAGTATTTAGTCAAATGTATTAAATACAATGACTAAATATTTAATATTTTCCTAAGTATTTAGTCAAATTCTCAATCAGCATTAATCTCTTCAATCATCATTAACTTCAGTCTTCTGTTTGACTAATCAGTATTAATTTCAATCAATTAGCATTAACTTCAGTCTTCTATTTGACTAATCAGCATTAACTTCAACAGTAGCATTGACTTTAGTCTTCTATTTGACTAATCAGCATTAGTAACTCTATAACTAGTAGTCTTAAGTCCTTCAACAGTCTTAAATTAGTATTGACAGTACTAACTTACTCTAGCAGTACTAACTGATTAATACTGGCAGTTGTAACTTGTGAGCAGTACTAAGTATGATAAGTTTAATTCCCAACAATCCTCCCCTAAACTTGTGATTTACCTTCAAATCATCAAGTTTCTTGAATTAAACTTTCTTTATCTTTTGTCTTTGTTGTACTCCTTCTGATGTACACTTAAGTTTCAGCAGCAATATCATCAACTTCTGCACCAACAGTAGTAATTTCTGCATCAAATTCTTGATCATGTTTATTCCTCCCCTGAGTCTATGCACCTATCTGAACTAAAGTAATTCCTTCATCTTTATCAATTTGAGTAATCTTCCTCCCTTGTTTGGAAGGATCCTCCAAATCATCTTCTTATGGGAACCCAAGCCATCACAGACTTGAATCTTCCTTGTGCATCAATGTAATCAAATCTTTTCAAAGTNATCATACATCATCACAATTACATATAGCTACTTAAAACCGATACTAAACTAATTTATCGCCATAAAAACAGATAACCTCATCAGTCTCTAATTCTCTATAATCAAATCCACTAATCGCGTATAATCAACACAATCAAACCCGAACAGATCAAGCACTAATAAAATTATTTTATTAAAATTCAGATCAATAATCAATTAATCAACATTTCAGATCAACAAAATGAATTCGAATTCAATTTTTTACCGTCAAATCGTTCTTCGAAGAACACTTTAGCATTAGCGATCGATACAATCACGAGTAGCGAGATAACGGCAATGCTTAATCTGTTAATCGCCATGACTGAATTACACACAGAGTGTGAGATCTAGATATATTGAAATGGTAGTAGTAGGCTAGTAGGGTTTTATAAAATGAAAAGGGTATTTTGGTAATTATGTTTGGTTTATTTGTGGGTTTGGATGGTGATGTGGACGAATGGGGGTGTGACACGTTGGATGTATGTGTCATTGTGTGAAACGTGGCGGATTGTGATTGGGTGGTGGTGCTAGAGATGGTTTAGCATAACGTATATTCTCATTGGACATGTTATATTTTGTCCGATTTAATATTTTTTAATTCGGAAGTGATTTGTGAATCACTTTTTTTAGCCATACATCATTAATCGTGCATACCGGTGTTGTACTGTGCGTATTATCGGTGTCATTTAGTGGTGTATGACTAAAAAAAATTATGCACAAATCACTTTCATTTTTAATTATGTTTTGAAAACCGACCGAACCGGTTAACTTGTCGATTATTGATTTAACCGGTTCGGTTGGTCGAACTACATGGCCATTGAACTAGTTAGATAGTTTTGAAACCATCAGAGTGAATATATAGATTATTATTTGTAATACTCATAATCCTCATTTGTAATACTCCTAATCCTCATTATGCTAAATGTCAAAAACAGTGTCAGCCTTTTGGTAGGCTCCTTTTAGTCCACGTTGGCAGGCTTATTTTTATCCAGCCTACATGTTTGGCCCAGTTGAGGTTTAGACTTTTGTTTTCTTTTCACTATTCATAACAGACTATGTTTTGTATAATCCAAATTCCACACACACTATGGGTGCACCACAACTGTCACAAGTGAAAATATATAACAACAAAACTGTATGTACAAACTGTAACAATAAAAGACTTCCTTAAAATACTTCATAATTTACAGCCATTTAGTAGGCTCCTTTTAGTCCACGTTGGCAGGCTTATTTTTATCCAGCCTGCATGTTTGGCCCAGTTGAGGTTTAGGCTTTTGTTTTCTTTCATATTCATAAACGGTACTATGTTTGTATAATCCAAATTCCACACACTATGGGTGCGCAACAATTGTCACAGTGAAAATATATAACGGACAAAACTGATGTACAACTGTAACAATAAAAGACTTTCCTTAATATTCATAATTTACACTAGCAAAAATATTCATATAACATTAGGTAACTAAATACACTAAAAGCAAAACTGAAAAAATCTAACTTCCCGAATATATAACAGCAAAAATTAGTCTCGCAGAACGCACGGGGAAAGTTCCACTCGATACTCCTAATTCATTATGCTAAATGCCCGAAAAAAGTGCCAACAATAGTGCCAAAAAAAAAAAGTGGGTAACCATTAGCCCAATTAAAAAAAAAATCCATCGGCCCAAAATGAAAAAAAAAAAACTTTACAAAACGGACCATTAACTTTTAACTATTTAGGGTTTTATTTATACTACCTCGTCCACATTAAGTGTCCAGTTGACTTTTCAGGTTTTTTTCTTCATCTTTTGACTTTAATTATTTCTTTTTATGATATATGATACTGATGCAAAATATATGAATTGATAGAGTTTGTATGTATTTTTCTTTGGTATAATTTTCATTAACGTATTATATAACACAAACACAAATATTTTACGGTCAAAAGTTGATGAACAAAGACCTCAAAAGTCAATGGACACTTCATATGGGACGGAGGGAGTAATAAACTTTATTTATCAACGTATAACACATATCTACTGATTCATTCTATATATAAAAAATACCCGCGAAAAGCTCTTCGAATTGCGAACAAAACGAGCCCAATATTGCAATGCTTCTGAAATACGCACGATTTTATAAAAAATGTCAAAAATGTTTGGATCCTTAGTCGGGCTCCTTTTAGCCCAAGTGGTCGGTCGAAATGGTAAATCTATAATATATATATAGAAAAAAAAGTATCGGCCCGTTATTCTTTGTTGTTTAAAACACAACATACCGGGTGTATACAAAACTTGTTAAAAATACCACAAAATACCGAAAACACACCATTATCGAAGCTAAATATCTTTCGACATTAAGTTAGCCCCCGTCGCAACGCGCGGGCAATATGTCGACTCGTTAGACATAAACAAACTAAACAAATACCTGCGACATGAGACCCAACACATAAGCTCATATAAAAAAACAAACTATTAAACATGAGACCAAAAAAATCAACCCAATATAAAAAAAAATTGCTCGGCACAAAATAGATTTTTTTTTACAAAAGTACTGATTTAATCAGATCAAAAAAATACTCGCGACATGAGGCCCAACACATAAGCCCATATAAAAAAAACTATTAAACATGAGGCCCAGCCACAACGCGCGGTCTATTTTGCTTGATTAAAAAACCAGAAAATAAAATTTTAACGCAAAAATAAACCTGCACTATTAAACATGAAACCAAAAAAAATAAACCCGCACAAAATACAATAAAAAAATGCGGTGCAATAACCCGTGATTCTCATTTAAAGCACACGTAATCCCATAAAATTATATTACAAAGAAAAAACCCCGTATAGCCAAAAAAAGAAACCCTTAAACATGAGCCCAACATATAAGCCCATCTAAGAAAAAAACAAACTATTAAACATGAGGCCGAAAAAATAAACCCGCACAAAATAAAAAAATAAAAAATAATAATACCCCGCAACAAGGCGCAAAACATTAGTACTCATTTATTCAGATAAAAAAATATCCGCGACATGAGGCCCAACACATAAACCTATATAAAAAAACAAACTATTAAATATGACCGAAAAAATAAACCTGCACAAATAAAAAATAGAAAAAAATAAACCCGCACAAAATAAAAAAATAAAAAAAATAAGCCCTCGCAACAACGCGAGAAAAATTAACGCCCCGCAGCAACGCACGGGTAATTCTGCTTGTTACCATCCTAATCACAAACGACAAACTTCAAACCTCTTTTGCTTTTGACTCTTGAAACAACAACGTCAATTGCTTTTAGAAGCGATTGACTCTGGCTCTTTTTAATTGTAATAGCAAATGAAATTGACAGAGGTATGTGTTTTCTTACGATCTTAAGTGGTAAACGATTATGCAAGCCAAATAGAAGAAACACTAAAAATAAATTTTGCCAAATATTTTACATAGCCATACTGTACCGTTCCACAGTAATCAATCAATATAGCAAGTGTAGAAGAACCGTCATAAAAACCCAGGTATTTCATCAATGTAACACCAATAGTGTGATTTACCCCAATCTATTTCAAATGTTAGTTAACATAACACATGAATTACATTTACCTCATTTTATTTGAAAAAAAAGAATATTTAAAAAAATTAAATCCAAGCATAATTTATTCGATTATTGATGATACGCTAAGAGATGAGTTATAGCCAAGTAATTCATCAAGGTGATTTCCTCTATTCTTTTAAGGTTCTCAACTTCTCATTAAACACACATAAATTTTGACATAATCTATCAAAACAAAATAATTGCAATTTACAACTAATAATTCAAAACCCTAAATACTAAAATTAAATAGGTACATACAGTGTTCGATGTCGAAACGTATGCAAATCGACAAATACACAATTATTCGAAAGAGATATAAAAGTAAAGCCCTAATTTTTTTAAAACCCTATAAGCATCGAAATTGTTGTGATTGGTGTTTTCCCCTTATTTTCAAACTGATTATTGATAAAGAACGGTAGTGTATTTTAAAACTGATAAAGAAGAGAGCGTGTAGAGGAAGAATTGGTTGACATGAATTGTAGAATTGAATTATACAATTGAAATTAAACGTTGAATCAAAATTGCCTATAATGTTGATTATAAAGAAGCGTATAGAAGAATAGCTTAACTACCCGTGGAATCATGAGGATTTTTAAAGAAGTTGTTCATTAAGGATATACGTGTGTGAATAAGTCAACAAACAATGAATGTGGATAAGTTCCATTATTATTGAAAGGAGTAATAACTAAAATGTAAATAATATGATAAACTATTTGATTTGTAACTATTAAAATAATAAACGTGGATGTAGTGTCTTTTAGTTTCGACAGATAAATGTATGTAGTCAACGATAATCAGTTAGGTAGACAACGTCTGTTGATCACAGAACTTGTAGTACCTCTTTGTAGATATTGGTTCAACATTGATTATAGAACTTTTAGTACCTCTTTGTAGACAGCGTTTGTTGTACGATTTGAGATATTACCGTCTTGACCACAAATCATAACGTGAATACTATCATTTAGCCAAGCCGCCTTACATAATTACATATATAACATGAATATCAATGTGATAATATGATAAGTAGCCCATGGGGGAGATCAACCTCCAGAATGTTGCAATGTCCACCTTATAAGGAAAAAATAATGGGCCTATTCAGAAACTTTAGCAAAAGACTTTCTCACAGAACCTGGCCAAACATGTAAATTCAAAATAGAATAGCTCATTTCTTTAGTATGAGTTTATTTTTTTTTTACAAAAATGTTTCAATTCAAAAATTGCTTGGTTCTGTAATCACGCAAACCATTTAATAATATGATTTGGATCTTATTTTGAGTATCTATAAGAGCAAAAGAATTTGGACTTACAGTAGATTGCATCTCTATATAGTATTGCTTCATGGATGTTGCTTTTTGACGTAGAATCTGCAGTCGTACTGAAAATGGCAAGTGAGAGAGGACACCTAAGTTTAATATTATTGATGTGGATGTTGCGACTCACAAAGAAGTTTTACAACACCCTGGGCAAAGTACCTAAATGTTGTAGTGTAGTAAGGTAAGACTCGAGGGTTGTTATCGTTCTCTAGGGGAATAGGTTGGGAAGGCTCGAACAGAATATAACAGAGGTCTAAGGGTTGAGAGAAGGTTATTTTTATATTTTATATTTTATAGAAAGCAAGTATAATTAAGGTTTAAGAGGTTTGGTTTTGGTTTTAACTAACTAAAATAATGATAAATGTAAACTACTTTGGTGAAAACTATATCGTAAACGAACGTATTTACTTAATCATGCACTACTCCTCAGTTTGCTTCTCATAATCCTATTGTTATGTCACACTTGTGATGATCTGTGTAAGTATTTCCTTGGTTATGAACGAATTACATGAAAACGCCATCTATGTAATATTTTGTTAAGGCAACGCACAAGTAAGGTAGTATGGAGACTATTACAATGCCCCTAAGAGTACATTACATGCATTTAAACACTTAAGAAGGATCAACCATATTAGGAGTAAGGTAGTATGAAGACTGTTACCGATGGTATCCTTTCTACGCACTACGTTTCCCTAGACGTCTATGCCAATTTAATATTTATGGCTAGTTTTCTAAAGCCTAACGCGCACATTCATCACAAGATACAATATTAAAAGGATCTACAAACTAAGTTTTATGCAATCATAAGTAAATACTAATGGATCTAGCCTAGCATGTTAAAAGGAAGCAAAGAACAATAAATAATCAACAACACATAGACATATTGAATGATAAAAGGTAGAAGACATCACTTGATTAAAACATGTGTTCGAGGCTGATACAATAGGGTTTTGACACCCTAAAAACGACCTAAACAGCTGCTATAATCGACTTTTAATCACAGGGTTCGGTTCCCAAAAGTTACACACTTAAAACTCTAAAGACGAGTTTGTATATATAGGAAAAACGGGCGCGACGACGTCGCGTTATAATCATGACGCCGTCGCCCCACCGAATCTTCTAGGGCTTTTTTAAGTCGGATGGATCCTGACGCCTTCTTTTTTATGTCTTGACCCTGTCACAAATAATTGTGATGCCGTATCTAGCCACTGTACGCATTATCTTCAAGAGATTTGGTGTATAGTTATAATCTTGTCCGTTTCTTCTCCAAATGAGCCCAAGTCACGTGTATTTTCTCCAAAAGCCATCCAAGTGCTAAAAATATAAAAAAGGAACGATTAAGTACATAATTTGGGCATATTTGCATGATTTATGAGGTTAAATAACCCCGAAAAAGTGTATAAAATGACATCTCATCAAATACCCTACACTTGGGATTTGCTTGTCCTCAAGCAAATGGGCTTTTCTACCTAGACAATAGCAATATCGAGGGCATTTAACTTACTTTTCAAAGATATTTTATGACACAACCTTCTAGACCTTGTAATTAAAAGCACGGAAGTTATATACTAGCACCTCACATAAGTGTTTGGATTCTCTCTTTCTCCCAGGTGTATAATGAATTATAACAGTATAGGAAACGGGAAAATAACACTCATTACCTATCGTAGCACATAAATTATCATAGGCTTGGTAAAGAATCAAACCTCCACCGCTAGGCGCAAGTACTATAAATTACTATCAAAGAGGTTTTTTAAAGGGTTATGATGTTCGGGTGTAGGTTAAACAACAGCAGCAACGAATGGTATATACATGGGCGGTGACGAGTTAACTAACTACAATAATACATGCTGAGGCGTTGCTAAGTCGATCTCTCTAGGACTAAGATATACAAACTCTACATCCAACTCTTTCCTTTTCTTTTTTGTTTTTCTCTTTCTTTTTAAAAAAATGAACATAATACAGAACTTAGAATTTATAAACACACCCTTACACTTAAGTTTTTGCTAACCCATTACAATCAACTAATTACAGACCCGAATCGAAAGGATCAACAAAACATGGAGCGCATTGAGCTCTAATGGGGGTAATAGGTGACTTCTTTCCTAATTTTTCATAAGATAAAAACTACCATGATTCTCAATCATCCCAAAACTATATACACTGATAAATGACTCGACTTAGCAACTATGTACATCTGCAATAATTAACTAGATTTATAATAATGTACTAAAAGCGAGTATATACAAGGAAGGCTAATGCGATTTGGGTGTAACATTGGGTGTAAACAATGCTCTTCATTAATAATCTGGAGTTCACCGAAAAATTATGAGAACTGTGAAAAAGATAGGCTCGGAGGGGTGTACTAGGAGAATCCTGCACTAAAAATGAGTGCATGACAAGGGTGTGGGATATTTATATGATCGAGGTGACCATAATAACAAATACATGTTTAAAACATGGGTTATCCTAGTGCCTCTTATCATTTAGCAAATCCTAATTCTTACTATGCGATCTCGGGATGCATCACAAAAACAAGTTCTAGAATTTAATACACTACCAGTACACTCTCATATAATTCTAACCGATACCAATGCTCCAGAAAAGGCGACAAAATCACATATGCACGAGCACATCCATGGATACGACATATATGATTGCTCTTTCCTTAACTCGAGAAAGCTAAAGGTAAGATTATCTTAGGTATCAAATATGGATACTGAATTCCTAAAGATCTAAAGGCGAACCTCACATTTTTGGGGTAGAATTTCAGAGGGTTTTTGTGCCAGTCATATAATTCCTATCCATGAGACGCTAATAATACTCAGTTTTCGTCGGTATCTGTCATAATTTTTTTTTTAAATTTGGGTTAAAATTACCGTCTACGCTGTGTTTTGATATATTACTCATCATTTTTAAGGACAGAGCAAATGGCAATTAAAGAAATAGTTTCTAAGGCTTATTTCCCCCATACACTGATTTGAACATTGTCCCCAATGTTCTTGAAAGTACTCGTAAACGAATAAAGGGAAAAAGAAAAGGGGGAAATAAACTAGTACTCATCTGGGTTTGCTCAATAATGGTGAAGAAACAAATGATCCTGGCTAAATCTTCATCCGAGAGTCGTCCATATAAAACTCCTAAGAACTTTAAAGCTTATTTTCATCAAATATAACCTGTAAATCAAAGACAAGAAACAACTACACTTGGCGTAAAATCAGCGGGATAATGATATATACAATGAAACTTCTAGGGTTTAGACTCAATAAAAGCAGTAAAGATAGGATGGTTGTGTTAATGTAATCGCGGTTTTCTGCAGGTTTTATGAAAATTACAAATTTTGGAAATTATACAAAATTAATTTTTTAAAATTTAAAGAAAATACGAAATTTACAAGTGCTGGTGACGTGACGCCATCAGGATTAATCCTGACGCCATCTCCACACACTGTAAAAAAAATCTTCCTTTTTTTGGAAAAAATTTCTGCATGCAAATCTATTAGCTATTTCCTGTAGAAAATATTGCATAAAACCTAAGATTAATTAACACAATCATATGACTCGAAACTGACACAAGACGCGAATTAATCTAAACTATTTATCTAATATGTTTGAAATGGTTATTTGAAACTAGATTTTTCTTTAACAGTTTTTATGAATTACCTTTAATCAAAATTAAGACGAAGTTAAAGACAAACAAAGCATGATCAAATAATAATTCAAACATATAAAAATAAATAGTTAAGAATTAAAACACACGAGACACTCCTAAAATGCATGAAATTAAAAGAATTGGGTAAAAGAGACGTGCTTGGGTTGCCTCCCAAGAAGCGCTTATTTTTGTTCGAGTCACGAGCCTGACTCTACCCTCTACATGAATTCTCCTTCATCTTCAAGTCCAACAATATTCGGGTCCAAGCTCTAAACATTCCTTAAGACCCTAAGTAATATCGTTTTTATTACGTACTCTACTTCCTCTTTTCTTGTCCTCCTCATATCCTTAAGTAGACAGATTGCTGTCTTTTTTTCCCCAAAATTTCGATAGTGAATTATATTGCTCTATCTTATGGGGCATCTTATAGGCAATCTCATTGGTTCCATTTATGAACTTCACTACTCCTAAAGATAAGTCATGAGTCATATTGGATATTTCTACAAAAGGCTTCCCTAGTACTACTTCTGACAGCCTAGGGTCTATGATTGAACTAATATCCTCAACAATCATGAAATCTGAAACATTAGTGAAGTTTCCTATGAAGATATGCATTCCTTTATTCTCTTGTGAAATTGCTTATGTCCACTTATGCCCTCGGGATCTTCCCTAAGTTCAAGTTTTGTTTCCCATTATCCAATTGGTGAGATACTGCATACGTCATGACATTTACAGGGAAATAAGATCTATTAGGCTTTTTCCACAGGCAACAAGTCCATGATGTTGCATGAATTTTAGATATAGACGGACATCCTCCTACAATAATGGGGTTTCTCAAGAACAAGTATGGAATTGGGCCACACATTAAGTACTTATGATATGCTAATTCGCTCCTAGTTAGAAATCTGTCGAAGTACTCTACCTATAATTCTACTGTTACTTTACTTTCATCCTCTCCTAGTTCCTCTTCGCAAGATTCATCATACTTCTTAATTAATTCAATAAACATTACGTCTTCATCATTTTCTTTTGTGCAAATAAACTCTGCGTCGGATGATGGGGGAACTAAGTTTAATGAATTCAGGACGAATTGATTACAAACCTTTTCTAGTGATGAATGAAATTGATGGATCAGGTGGTGAGGGTGGGTTGGTGTTGATGTTTTCTAGGTCGCCCCTCTCTTCCTTTCCTTCTTCTTCTGACTTTTTACATTCCTCCGTAACTTTGACAATTACGTCATGATCGTCATCCTTAGTGCCAAGCTTTACGATCCTTTTCTTCCTAGGCTTTCGTCTTTACTAAAACGGAGTTTGTATTGACAAAATGAACGACTTTGGGAGAAGATTAAGTTCTTAATTTTTTCTCAAACCGGAGATGATGAGATTGGTACTTTATTTGAGGAGAGCAATTTTGACGGGCATTTTAATTCCCTTACGTGGAGGTGTCCCATTTTCATTGACCGTTTGTGTTTTAACTTGAGTTTGGTCATTATGAGATTTGTTTATTTTCTTGGAGCACATTATAATAACATTGATCGAATTATGGATACGGAATGAGCATTGGGGGGTCTTATGTTTGGTAAGAAAGAAACGACAAAACTGGAGATGTTGGAGTTAACATTCAGTTTCGGGTTTCTAACTTGGTCACACTTGGGAGTCTCCCCGTCATTCGATCATTGATGGCCTTCAAGACTATTTCAATTTTATTGGTCATCTCGCCTTGTTGTTTGAAATCGGCTTCAAACTTAGACAATCTAGCGTCTTGAGATGCCATAAAGTTGGACACCAATCCTTCGAGATTTGATTGATTATTAAAATTTTAAGGATTGTTGTTGAAGGAGTGGTTCAAGAACGAACTGTTTATGGATAAAACGATATATGGGTTGAAAAAAATTATTTGAGAATTTTGAGGTTGCCGAATCCACCTAAGGTTTGGGGTGACTTTTCCATGACATATTATAGGTGTCACTAAGGTTGTTTTGCTCAGGTTTTTGAAAGTGAACCACTTACCTCCCGCTTCATCAGTACGCGAGGATGCGTAATCAACAAAAGCTTGCTCAGGATTTTCCATGCAATATTGAGTGTCGTGGGGACCACTGCAAATCTCACATGAAGAAGTGATTTTGTTCACTTGAACAGATGATTTAGGAGCAAGATGAGCTTCCATCAAGCGTTGGACTTGATTTTTGAGCTCAATGAGACGACGGTCGGATGTACTCGGGACATCTTGAGGCAAAGAGAATTGCCTTTTAAATCCCGGTTTACGTCGAAGTTTTCTAATGGTCATTCTAACTTTTGTTGTCATAGAGGGCGATGTCCTCTAATAATGCCCACGATTTTGGCGTTTTTATCACGTAGCTACCACCTACTGCATGATCCGATGGTTCGGCCTGTGGCGGGAATCGACATGGTTTATAAAAGAATAGGACCTTCGAGCCAGAACCGATGCCATAAATGAAGGACTTTAGAGTAATCCTAAAACAGTCTATGCTTCAGATAGAGATTCACCTTGATATTGTTGGAACATCAGGATGTCATTTCTAAGTTTTGTAGTCCTTCCCGATGAAAAGAATTAAGCAAGGAAACGAGTAGTAAGATCCGCCCAAGTGGAGATGGATCATGCAGGAAGACGTTCAAGCCAATTGCTAGCTTGATCGCGAAGGGAAATTTGAAATAAACACAGGCGTGTCCTTTCCCTATTTGCAACATCAAGGTCAAGTGAGTCCACTAGTTTTAGAAAATCCTTAAGATGATGGTTTGGATCCTCGGACCAAAGTCTGTGGTAAGAGCATCCGTTTTGCACCAATCGGATGGTGTCGGATCGCAGAGGCACCACATTGTTCCTATTGGAGAGCTCAATGGTGTTTTGATAGCCCTCGTGGCTGGGTCTGTGTTAGCCTCAATTTATTGAGTCGAACAAGAAAGCTCGGTCAACTCTAACGATGCGCTCGGTCTTAATGAGTATAATGTGTTAACAGGCTAATATCGGGAATCGGGGGTGCTCGATACTAATCTAATTTTGTCTATGTTTTGGTTTTATTCCCAAACAAAACCCAGCCCGGGTTCCCTAGTTAAATATCCCGCGGGTCACATTAAATGTGTAGGGGTATCTATATAATTTAGCTATTTTTCTAAAAATATCTAAATATATATAGATATTTTCTTATTAGAAAATATCTAGTTTTTATAATTTCAATATATCTTTTTTTCTCATCTCTCTCTCTATCTCTCTCTCCTCTTTCGATTCCTCCTCTCTCGTCTAATTTCTTTGATTCGTGGTTCGGGTTATGAAGTGAAAATCCTATCCTGATGTTGAAACCGTAAAACAAAAATTAATTGATGTTGAAATCGTGGTTCGGCTCTGATACCAATGTAGGTTCCCGATTTACACTTTCACTTCATAACCCGAACCACGAATCAAAGAAACTAGAGAGAGAGAGAATCGAAAAGAGAGAGAGAGAAGAGAGAGAGATGAGAAAAAAGATATATTGAAATTATAAAAACTAGATATTTTCCTAATAAGAAAATATCTAATATATAAGTTAAATATTTTTTAGAAATATCTAAATATATATATATACCCCTACACATTTAATGTGACCCGCGGATATTTAACTAGGACCCGGGCTTCAGGGTTTTGTTTGGGAATTAAACCCAAAACATATACAACATTAGATTAAGCACTCGAGCCCGATTCCCGATATTGCATCCTGTTACAACCTAACTCATTAAAGACCGAACTCCCCATCGTAGAGTGACCAGAGCCTTCCCTTGTTCGACTCAATAAATTGAGCTAACAATCTCCCCCTAAGTGAGGTCTTGAACACAGAACTGAGCTTCCTTTATTGACTAAGAAAATTGAGCTAACAATCTCACCCCCGAAGTGATTCATTGATACACTAATCTTAAGGAGATCATGAGATTTGCTTGTCGTTTTAAGAAGCTCGAGTGTTCTTTGGTCTGTGTATGCGTTGTATTTTGTTAGCTTGTTTCCTTCATCTTGCGATCTGACTTTGAGCCTTTGTCCATTGTCTTTATGCTTTGCCATCTTCGATCTTTTGTTTTTGACCAAAAAATCTCATAGTCTTTTGCATTATCTTGAAAGCTCAAATCAGAGTAGCGGAAGTCTTTACTTTAAATCGTTGAAGCTTTCTAGATAGTTGGCTTCGTAAGATGAGCAATTGAATAGGAATTGAGGTTGCCGTTTAACACCGTTTGACCTGCAGGTTACGATAGGTGATAAACGAGAAAATTGATTAAAAAATCAATCGACGCTGTCACTCGTTAAAGAGTTTTTGTAACACATCGAGAGTGACATGTTTTATATCAAAATTCACAACCGTCAATTCATTAACTAACCAAATCGATATCCAGTTATGTCACAAGTTTGATTCATTTAGAATCCTCGCAAGTCAAGACCTACCGCAGTGCTGTTTGATGATGACACTGGAAGGATTTCCATGTCATTGTGAATGACTTAAGAGTATCAAGAGAGGGATGCACAGTATACTCCCTAACGAATGTTCTCTGAATGTTTCACTGGCAAATATCACAATGATATTGGCGTAGGACTCTGATAACAGCTTGTGAACTGATGATGTTCAACAAGTGTTTTGAAATGAATTGGTCCTAACGAGATTTTGATTGATTCTCTTGGCTCCCTAGACTCGATTAGTGCATTTTGGTTTTAGTAACTCTCGAGATGGAGCATATTACCTGAACCTATTCATATCAACAATCTCGGAATGAGATGTCAATAGATAACGTGTGTATCTCCGTGGACAATTGAGACAAAGTTTCTTAATTAAAGAACTCGATGACTGGGAAGGGTTGTACTATGCCATCACTGGGTCCATGATGTCGTTTTTAATGTCAGCAATCAACTTGTGATTCTGACAGCATATGTATTGACCCGGTTTCTGCCTAAGTTGTGTGAAGAGCTTCTTTGATTAGGAACCCTTTATCCATTCAATTTCTTTTTAATTCTTCCACCCTTCAAATGCTTTACCAGGGGGGAGGACTCATTACCTAACACCTTGTTTGATTTATTCCAGTGTTACTCAATCTTAGTCGCATATTCCCATATTCATTCATCTCCAATCATACCTAAGGACTGCTATTTCTAACTTTGGATTATCCTTGGGTAGATCCTCCGGTTCTGGTTGGATCATAGGATTGATTCCCTAACCTAACAACTTATGACTTCATAATCGTCTTGAAAATTAAGTGTGTTGGTATAAGATCGAACCATAAAACATTTTCTTACTGTTCATCACTTTGAGTCATTTAGATCATATTTTAAATACATTTTCTCCCCTTATTTTAAATAATAAACACTTAGTTTTTGAAATACCTTGTGATTAAAATATGTCTTGAAAAATCTGTGGGAGAAAATATGGTCAGCATGAATGGTTTGGAACATTTTGATAATGTTTTGAATACATAAGAATGGTCGTTGATGATGTATCCAAGAACTAAAACTTTGTTTTTTTCGAAAACTCCCCCTCACTAAATAGGACCAAATTAAAAAATTGTTGGTCTTTTTGAAAACATGTGCCGGGTTTGAAGGTTGAACCACACAATTTTTGAAAGATTATGAAACTATTCATCGAGAATTTCTTGAAAAATTATTGTTCAACTTTTTGAAAAACCAGAGTTAGAGACCTTCTCTCTAACGGTAAGGGTAAGCGCACTGAACGTACACTATCCTTTTTCTTGAGCTAAAAACATTGAATGTCTTGTAAGAACAGCTCAAGACCAAGAAACGTTAATTTTCTCGTTGTGAGGATAAGTTATAAACCTTCCTTTATTTGAAGTCCGGGTTATGTACTGACATTTTGCACATAAGCCATCAAGAAAAATTAGAAATGACATGTTTAGAAATCATTAGCAACTCACCGCTGCGAGACATCATTACACACCCTAAACAATGTTAATCGACATTTCTAAGCACGTAAATGTTATCGATTCCAAAAGACATGTCGAGAAGATTCTTTTTGGAAATTTTCTATTTTTCAGATTTTGTATTTAGTTTACCTGTTGTCCTCAGCATTGATTATATGATGGTGGAATAGTAATTCCAACTCTTGTCGTGATGTAGTCTGTCTTTGCTGCTAGAGGAACAAACTTTTGGAAACCAGCTTTGAACTAAAACGTTTCATTGCTGTGGTCTTGAATTCCGAGTTCTGAACGGTTATGATCAGAAGTCATTTGATGAAGAACGAGGCCTGAACTGATGTGAACAGACATCATCTCCATGAAGACCGAGGCTTGATCTGCTGCGATCAAACGTCTTTTGAACATTGAGGAACGGGGCCTGAAGTGTTATTTTCAGCAGACACCATCTGACATTGACGACCGAGGCTTGAACTGCTGTGTTCAAACGTCATTATGGGATCATCAGATCAAAATTCCTTGAAGCCCTGTTTTTCCTGAGATTCTTTTTCTTTTTGCAACCAAACTCTGAGTCCTTCTCTGTAGGATTGAATCGATGTACCTGTACTTAGCGTGCGGAGTTACTGCACTGACATTAAGAGCTTGTCGCTTCACATTGGTTATGGATATCAGCATTTTGAACCATATGGAGGGTTCACTTTCAACCTTTGTTGTGCTAGAGACGAATGTTTTCCTGTTGGAGACCCATCTAAGACAACCAGTCTTGATAATTCTACCCGTTGGTTGCCAACTAAGACAAGATCTAGACTTGGTTGTTTTTCCTCATCACAGTGGTAGTCCCCTTTTTGATTGAAAACCTATATCCTTTTGGGATCTGTCTTTCTGGTTTCTTTGCAACACTTATCTCTCTACTACGGGTTTGTTTCTGTTTGTTGTCTTATTGGATGGAACCCTTAGCACGCATTGACTTCTTCAGGAATTTTATTACACAGCCATGATTGGCATTAAAGACACTTTCTGACACGTCAACAAACAAAATGTTTGGAGTCATAAAAATTTCTAGGGATCCTAGAGTGTTTCACGTGCTTTTTCTTAGCTTCCTCTAGGTAGTGAGTATGAACAATGTCGTTTGAGCTAAATACCGTAGATAAGGGCTTGGTGCATCATGTGATGAGGTTTTGCAGGGGCAGATTCTCTACCCTTAGGCAAATGATGTGTAGTGCTGTTTTTTTGACAAGGTCGTTGTTACACATCAACTTGAGAGCCAAAAACCGTGGTTTTGAAAATTCTAGTCTTTCAGATTTAAACGCATTTCGGTTGTCTAACAACGATTGGTTTTTGAGTGGTTGTCCAACCGGTTTTTCCCCAAGATTATGGTTTTTGCAAACTGTAGTAATCACACTATTCCTGTTAATTCCTTAACTCATTTTTTAATGCCGCAATTGCAAACCCCTTTTTCTGAATCTGAGCTAGTACATCAGCATTTTCATTAGACTTTTTGTTTAGTTGTGCCATTAAAGAGTCCATTATTGTCTTTGTCTGAACTCGGTCCTTTTGATAGAATCAAAAAATCTTGTAATCTGTTTTAAGTGCTCATTTTCCTTATGCAACTGCTCATCTCTGCAAGGTAAATTTAGCCACACTATATGTTCCAATTTCGATGTTTTTAGTGTTCAGTTACATCGATGTAATATTTAACTTTGCCTTATTACTTTCTCTTTTAAAAATTTGACTCTGTTCCCCTGATTTAATAAAAACATTGTTTTGCATTTGTAGTTCAATGATTAATACAAATGTCTTCGAGTTTTGCAAAATCTTTTTGACAACTGGTCGAACTAGTCTTTTTGAGACAAACTTTTCAGGACTCGAGTGATTGATTTGAGAGTTCATTGCTTGTCATCAGTTAATTTAAGCAGGCAAATAGGAATCTCAAACCAAACATTTTCATTGCCAAACAATTCATTTGCTTGATCCCTCAAACTTGCTAATTATTGCTCAATAATAGCTTTAAAAGGCTTGTCCCACTCTTTTTGTCCCTGGGCAAAATTTTCTATGGTTTCCCATGCTTCTTCAGCACTTAATTCCCTAAGGTCCCCATCTACAGCAAAGTTAAGGTCCATTTGGGTGTAGTGGTTAACATTATTATAAAAGATTTGAATATGGGTACATAAATCGAGGCCATGATGATGGACTTTTTTGGATTAAGTTTTTGAAACGAGTCCACACATCGTAGCTAGATTCATCTTGATGTTGTTAGAACATCAAAACATTATTTTGGAAGGTTTCAACCAAATATTTTAATATATTAACACTAGAATAACTATACCTATTCATTTTAAATAACAATTTTATTTACAATATAAACAAGAGGGTTTTTCCGAACAAATGGAACGAAGAAAAGATAGACTACAAGGAAGCTAATTGATAGAAAATTAAATTCTTACTTGATGTAGACCAGAGCTAAATTAAATTCGAAACCTAACTATTCCCCCCGACAACGATGCCAAAAACTTAATGTGGGTGTTGCGACTCATAAAGAAGTTTTACAACACCCTGGGCAGAGTACATAACCGTTGTAGTGTAGTAAGGTAAGACTCGGGGGTTGTTATCGTTCTCTAGGGGAATAGGTTGGGAAGGCTCGAACAGAATATAACAGATGTCTAAGGGTTGAGAAAAGATTATTTTTGTATTTTATATTTTATGAAAAGCAAGTAAAATTCAGGTTTGAGAGGTTTGGTTTTGGTTTTAACTAACTAAACTAATGACAAATCTAAACTACTTTGGTGAAAACTATATGGTAAACGAATGTATTTACTTAATCATGCACCACTCCTCAGTTTGCTTCTCCTAATCCTATTGCTTTGTCACACTTGTAATGATCTGTGTAAGTATTTCCTTAGTCATGAATGAATTACACGAAAACGCTGTCTATGTAATATTTTGTTAAGACAACGCACAAGTAAGGTAGTATGAAGACTATTACAAGGCCCCTGAGAGTACATTACATGCATTAAAACACTTAAGAGGGATCAACCATTTTAGGGGTAAGGTAGTATAAAGGCTGTTACCGATTGTATCTTTTCTACGCACTCACGTTTCTCTAGACGTCTATGCCAATTTAATATTTTATGGCTAGTTTTCTAAAGCCTAATGCACACATCCATCGCAAGAAGCAATATTAAAAGGATCTACAAACTAAGTTTCATCAATCATAAGTAAATACAAATGGTTCTAGCCTAGCATGTTAAAAGGAAGCAAAGAACAATAGATAATCAAACAACACATAGACATATTACATGATAAAGATAGAGGATTTCACTTGATTAAAACATGTGTTCAAGGCTGATACAATAGGGTTTTGACATCCTAAAAATGACCTAAACATCTGCTATAATTGACTTTTAATAATAGGGTTCGGTTCCCAAAAGTTACACACTTAAAACCCTAAAAACGAGTTTGTATATATAGAAAAATGGGCGCGACGACGTCGCATTATAATCCTGATGTCGTTGCCCCGCTGAATCTACTAGGGCTTCTTTAAGTCGGTTGGATCCAGACGCTGTCGTAAGAAATTTGACGCCGTCCTTTGTATGTCTTGACGCCGTCACAAATAATTGTGACGCCATCTCCAGTCACTGTACGCATTTTCTTCAAGAGATTTGGTGTAGAGTTGTAATCTTATCCGTTTCTTCTTTAAATGGGCCCAAGTCACGTGTATTTCCTCCAAAAGCTATCCAAGTGCTATAAAACACAAAAAGGAACGATTAAGTACATAATTTAGGCATATTTGCACGATTTAGGGGGTTAAATGATCCCAAAAAAGTGTATAAAATGACACCTCATCAATTATTAAAAGTGTAGAAGGATATTTAGAGTTTTTGACTAAACTGCACATATGTTACACGCATTACATAAAAATCAACTTAGATTCAAAAACATATACATGATGTTTTATATAGTTCAACCTGGACAATAACTTCAAAGTTGAGACTTCAAATCTCCCTGAATAGCTTGTCACTGAATTAAGATCAAATAAAAAAAGTGTAAAGAAGCAGTGCATTAGATACAAATAAACACGATATTAGAGTGATGGAGAAGACAACTTTTTAAAATATAAATACCTCTACAAAGCTTTGCATATATGGACACCCATTCCTTATTTTTATGACCAGACAAGACATTTTCCACTTTTTGATCAATTGTCGCAATTCTAAGTGAATCTTTATACTACTGTACACAAAAAGAATTGTAGAGATTCATTAGATGCTCATAATTAAAAACAAAATCCTTCAAAGGTGGAAACTTTAGCCCATTTGTGATATTTTTGCACTTACACGAAAATCGCCAAAAAAATGACTCGAAAATGGTTGAGGGCTACATTGCAAGATAATATTAAACCATTATAATGGTGAAACTAAATAGGTTTTACCATTATTAACCCTATAACATAATTAAGACTTTAAAGCAAGAAGAGTTTGGGGCCACCCGACCATTTTAGCATGTAACAAAATCACCCATATCGACCCGTTACACAAAACCGCCCGACCCGCTCATTTTGCAAGCAATAACCTCTAGTATATTATATTAAGTAAAAGCACATTAAAACTAAAGGAATAAAAAATATGAGCATACCCTGATATTGCAGTCCTTAGAGATCCTTAAAATTACAAAATCCCGCTTACCTGATGTCATATTTAGTATAACATTACAATTCTAAAATATAAACATAAAAATCTAACAATTCACATTTAACACTCACCTCATGTGCTCTCTCTCTAAACTTGACCACCTTAATTTTAATCTTATTTTTTTATCCCACAATCATTTTACAATTCTTGCAATCTTCTTCTTAAGAATTAAATCAAAACTTGACTGTTCTTCAACATATCATCATTGTTATTCATCTATAAGCATCTAGCTAAAATCATATAAAAAAGCGGGTAGAAAATATATTTTCTAAACTCATTTAAGTGTTAAGTTTTTGTTTCATCTTGTTTTGATTGTTGTGTTGATTAATGAATGGTAAGGATCGATTCTGATTTGGTTTGATACTCACCATTCCTTAATCAATACAACAATCAAAATAAGCACTTTTTGACCAAAATTTTTTTTCACCAACACAACCAAAATGTTAAAATGATTCTTTCCCTACGTTTTCTTTTCCTCATTTTTGAACCAAAACGCACCTTTTATGTGATTTTGCAACTTTTAAAGTTTAGATTTTTACAAAAATAAGTGTACAACAAATGTTTAAGCATGATTATAAGCATAAAAGTACAAAAAGATTAAAAAAATATTTACTTACAAAAGGGGGTTTTAGGAGAGGATTAAAGCTTAACCAAACAACTCAAACGTTGTTTATTTACCCAAACGATCGCTAGAATCAAACCCGAATGTATTTAAGCTTCCGTGTTCTTGACAAAAGTTGAAAAATGTATTTTAACACCCACCCCCCCCTCTACACACACCCAATATTAAGCAGCCGGAAAAAAAAGCCCCCTGAATCTGGAGTAATTACTTCATGAAACAACATACATAAGCAAAGAAAACGACCCAAAATAGACATTTGTCAAAAAGATATGTTTATCATTCATTCAAATCAAGTTTTTACAAAGGCAGGTCCCAAAATCTTGTTACATACATTGTGAAATGATAAACAGTTATTGCCATCTTCGAGTCCATGCCACTCCGTGGTCGTATATTGCTCCAATAACCTAAGATAACATGCTAAAAAGTCAACACAAAGGTTGAGTGAAATTCATAGGTTTGATAAACAGTTTGAATACAAGTCATAATGTAATAATTGTACAAACACAATTATTATGAAAATGTTATTGTTATGATCATTGGGTCACGTTATTATATATCTCGTTATTTTTAATAATGCAACTAAAGCAATTTAACGTAGTACTTAGTGTAATACTGCGTTATCGTTTGTTTGGTCCTGTTTTGGTCCTATCATGTGATTCGTAAGTTTTATATACGCTATAAAAATATACTATTAATATTCCAAAAAGAAATTAAGAAATATCCTAAAGTCTCCTTAAGAAAAGCTCACTCTAAAAGATATAAAATATATAATACGTTATTTATACCGGGAAAATGATCACCCGGGTCGTTTCCCGCAACGACTTGTGAAATGAAACCTTGCGTTTAGCTTGGATTATGATTTGAATGAGAGAAAAGATATTTTTGAGTATCTATAACTACTAAATAAAAGCAACAATTAAAATAAGAACAATTAAAAGCAATTAAACACTTAAACTAATTAACGGGAGCAAATAAAACGCGACAAATAAGCAAATAAACTAAAATTAACTCCTAAAAATGCAAACTAAATTTCTAAACCTAACTAGGACAAATAAAATTTTAAGAAAAAGAAAAAAAAATTTTTTTGCTTATTTTAAATTTATTATGAATTAAAAACTATTTTAATCTAATTAAATCCTAAAAAATAGCAAATAAAGTCCTAAAAATTTAGAAAAATGATTTTTAAACATATAAAAGTCAAGTAGCTTAAAAACTCAGAAACTAATTTTAACTATTTTAAAAATTAAAATCCTATTTTTAAAATTAAAATTAAAGGTTTAAAAATGAAAATTAAGATCTAAAAGTGGTGAAATTGATTTTTCTAAATGTAAACCTAAAGGTATTTAATTTAATGCTAAAAACAATTTTTTTGTATTTCCTGAAAAATTTAAATCTATTTGTGAATGTATTATCGAAAATTGAAACCGAAGAAAAATGATTAAAAATAATCTACTAAATAGAAAATTATGAAAAATTCAGGGAAAATCCTAAATGAAACAAAGAACAAGTGAAAAATACTAATTACCTACTAGCTTAAAGAATAAGCCCTAGAATAAGCTTAATAAGCTACGGCTTATGTTAGGAAAAAGAAAAGAAAACGTGTATAATAAAAATATGGAAAGAGAAGTAGACGGATGAGCTATTGTAGCACAAGTGTTAAGTCGTGTGTGTTGTGAGAGTGAGGTCGTGGGTTCAAGTCTGGCAAAACCCCCCTTTTTGCTTTTTTTTATTTTTGAAAAACAAAAGCTCAAGCTTATAGATGACACTTTCTTAAGTTTTTTTTAATGAAGGAGACCTAAGCTGAAACTCACAAATAAGCTCACAAAAAAACTCTTAAAGCTGCTGTTACAGAATGTTCTCTTTTAAGGGCTTAAAAACTCATTTTGACTAAAAAGCTTAGTCACACTTTAAAATAAGCTCAAATCTAAAAACTAAAGCTAATCCTAGAAGCTTATGATATGAGGAAGCTTATTCTAACAAGCTAGCTTAACTGGAAACTCTTAATGCCAATTGAATTTGAGGATTAAAACAGCTAACTCATGAACAAACTCAAAAAGCTTAAAATTAAGAAAAACTTAAATGCTTATTAAGCCAAGTCATAAGCTGAGCTTTTGAGAACTAATTATCCTAACTATAAGCTATAAGTTCAAACAAGAAAATCAATTATTACAACTTAAAATTCTAAAATTAAGAAGCTAAATTCTATTCCTACTGTTTTTGATCTTTTTTGGCTTTTAAATGACTTTTGAAAGCAAATGTACTAAAGAGAATAAGCTAGAAATGAGAAAATAAAACTTAACCTCTCTTAAGATATATCTAAACTAAAAGCTTGCTTAACCTTAACCTTCAAATCCTTCTTAAAATTACAACAAATTGAATCAAAAGCCACTGCAGTGGTAGACTGCAGTGGAACCTATCTGGTGCAAATGGCAAATTGGCCAAATTACAAATGCAGGATACCTAAAGGGTAAGCCTGCACTTAGGCACTCTATTTGAGTGTGTCAAAACACAAAACCAACACTAACCAAGCTTATTAAGCTTGGTTCAAATCCTTAGCACTAAACAGATAAGCACAAAATTCCCCTGGTGCAGGAAGACAAATGATAAGCCTTAAAATGATTTTGAACTAAGTCTAATCTTACAAACTATCTTAAATCTTAATAAAACATGAAAACAAAGCTGACAAAAGAGAAATCACCAAATTCCTTTGACTTTCAGTGGTCAAACTAGCTTATGCCAAACACTCCTTTAGAAAGCACAAAATCCAGTTAAGCTTAAGAAATTAAAATCCTATTAATAAAACCTTAATACCAGATAATACTAAGCTTATAGCAAGCTTAACAAACATGATTTAATAACTAATTAAACTGGAATTAAAGATCTACACTATTGTTAACTAATATTTTTGGTTTTTATGAATTTATGACAGATTTTAAGAAAGACTATGATCTATTTTCTAACTACTAAAGCAGATTATCAAATCATGATCAATAAGCATATGAGTGAACAATAAGCACAATTAAGCTGAATAATAGGCATATTAAGCAATTACTAAGCAAATAAGCCATAGAAAATTAAGGACAAAAGAAAGTAAGGAAACTTACAAAGCACCTTAGCTAAACAAAGGTAAGAATGCTCAATGAGCTAATCAACAGCTCCGGCTTATTTAAAATAATCCAGTATTAGTCCATGGGATCCCTTCCATTATTGGATCCCCTTCCATATCTTATTTGTCCAAATAGTAAAGGTATTAGCTGATTTTAGGTTGTAAGTAGATTAATTATCTAATAAGCTCTATCCTAGCTTAGAGACTTGTGAGAAGCTATTCAGAGCTTAATAGTAACAGTAGCATGAGTATAAAAGTTTATGAGAGCTTATTGCTTAAAACAGCTTATCACAACTAGAAACAAAGATTTTATTAAACTTTAAGGAAGATTACAATGCTCTTTTAACTGAAATTACAATTTACTAATAGGAAATTACATTTGAAAGGAAATTCTTATAAGCTAAAAGAGAATTAAGCTAAAAATAAACTAGACTTGGTAAAAAAATAACTAGAAAAAGAAGAGATACAATGTGTGTGTGTGAGTGTGCTATTTATAGAACTCTGATGAAGCTTCCAGACCTTGCCTTGTTGCCCACACCTCCTTTAATCATCACCATTCATTAATCCAATCATTAGAAGTCCTTTATGAGCCGTTAGATCAATCTTTGGAAATCTCAAAGCGGATTGCCATCGAGGCAAATCCGTTGTTGAGCTTTGTTTTGATCCGTGAGTGACTCAAGAGTAAAACCAATCATTCCATTGTGCTTTCCCATCTTCCACGTGGCTTTGCTTGAAGGTGAGCTAATGAGAGCCTTTGATATGACAACTTTGTCCTTGCCATTTTGTTTGAACGCCCTTGAATGTCTATCATGCCCATCAATTTTGAAAAGCCCCTTTATTTACCCATGGTTAAATGGCGAGAGTAATGATGAACAGTGAACGTGTTCTTGGCGCCTTTTTTTTTGTTTTAACTGAAAACGGGTGAATGAGTTTGGGGTAATTGCATATTTGGTCCTTGTCTTATTTATCACAAGTGTAGGGTTTAAATAACTTTCAGAATTGGTAATATTGGTCCCTGTGGTTTAATAAAGAGGTATTGGGCTTGGACTTATTTTAGTATCCGGGTAAGGTTTTAAGGGTTTAGGGACCCACTTAGGTACAAGGACCATTTCTCGTGTCCGTGTTTGCCCGTTTTTGACGGTTTTCTTGTGATTTTTGATATATCCGTACCTGCACACACAAAACACAAAAACAAGTATATTTTTGCCATTTTAAGTATGTTTTTAGTCATTTAGGGTCATTTTTGGTGTTAACGGATATGTGTATTTTACACTTATCAAAATTCCCCAAACTAAACGATTGCGTGTCCTCACGCAATATTACATGCCTTATAACCAAATATCTCAAAACTTCCCCAAACTAAACCTTTGAAAAGTAGCAAAGATTTTTTTGTTGAGAGAGCTAAGAGATCACAAGTTATAAAACACACGAATTCCCATTTTTAAAGATTTTTTATTTTTTATGATTTTCTTAATAAAAACTACCTAACTTATAACGTTATTCTTGTGTTGACTTAAAGTAATTGTTTCATTACCCTTGGGTTAACTTTAAGGATCTTGGAAAAAACAAAAGCACTTGAAAAGTGTCTTAAAAGATAACTTCATCATTCCCATTTTTTTTCTTTTCCCATACTAAGCTTAAAAATATGATCACCGTTAAGTACGAGCTAAGATGCTAAGACTACTTATAATTACAATTTGTGAATTTCTCTTCCCAACATAAATCATTGTGTTCAAATTAATTTAAACCATTAAATCCACATATTTAGATAGTTGAAATCCGCCAAGCTTAACACATGGGCCTTTTGGGCTGAATATGATAATCACATTAGTAAGACTCACAACTCAAAGAAAAAACAAAAACCTCCTTACTAAGACATCGTTTGGTGCACTTGCCCCATGAATGACTTTCCCTCTAGCATCCCACACGTACATACAGGAAGTGCAAATAGGCTTTTGACACCCCATCCGGAGATAAAATCGAGACGCATGAACCTTCCGATGAAAGACCTTGGTATGACTTTTGCAAATTTTGGTTCCAAAGAATACTTGGTTTTAGAAAAAGAAAACTTTATACTATTTATAGTTCTAACAAGCCCAACATTATTATAACTATTACATTATTAGGCTAGGAACCTGGTATCACTTTCTTCGACGACACATCGGCCACGCTCCAGAATGATCCCGTGTATTTCTATTATGATACCAACCCTAAATATACATCCTCCACCCTTTCTTTCGATGTCACATCGGGAGCGAACCGACAAATGCCCATGTACTTTATTGCGATGGAGTTTGTATATTATTATTAACATTTAAGGATTTATAATTTGCATCCTTTTATTCACCAACTAAATTTCTTTTATCTTTTTTTTATATATATATTCAACATGTTATTTTTACAAATAGAAAAATTTCATTTTAGAAAACCAAAGTATAAACTTGAACTAAAATTCTTATTTACAAATGATGTTGACTTCATCATCGATAAAGCTTTTTCTCTGAATATGTTGATTAGACTTTTAAGAGTGATAAAACTCTAACTTGTAAAAATTAAAGAAAACACGTATACTTAATCATTTTAAGAACCTCCGGGAATGAAAAACCAGAAATAAATATATATATATATAATTATTTTTTAATTTTTTTAATTGGGGGGGGGGGGGGGTAGTTTATTTTTTATAAGCCTTTTAAGGTTCAAATAAACCTTGTTTAGCATTTCTAATTCGTAATCAACACTTTATCATCTCATATTCTTTGCAATTAAAATCCTAATAAAGAGATTGCGCAAATACTTAGACCTATATAAAATCAACTCGGCCAATATTTAATATCTACATGAAGTAGCGAAGTCATCATTTACTAATGATTCATGTCTACAGTTTAAAGTCTACATGAGACTACACAAACTATCATCATTAATTGTTAAGGAGGAAAGCTAGAACTCAACACGTTTGATCGGTCAAAATACTTTCTTATTCTCACCCAACGGAAAACCTACCATTCTTTCTTTAACACTTTTATTTTTTATTATTTTTTATTTTATTTTTCTACAAATAGAACTTAAAAATTTAAAATGTTTAAAATTTTGCTATTTTTGTGGGAAAACGGGGTACGTAAACAAAACATAAACAGGTAACATCAAAATCGATAGATTTTCCCTCCACCAAACGAAAACAAACATTGTCCTCAAGCTGTTTAAGGCCCGGTCTCCTACGTAAATCTAAGCCGTTTATGAATTATGCAAAGATAGACGTGAATCGATAAATGAAAGATATCGGATCTCCCTAAACTAATTTCAAACAAAGGATAGGAAGCTCGAGTGAAACGGGACACAACACCGAACACGAGATGCTTCAAAAATCGTTGGTTCAATCTTACAAAAATCACAACAAACGACAAAAAACCGGAAGAAGCTAGCCTCAACACTCACAACACATTTGTTAGAAAATAGAAAGAAAATAGAAAATGATAAGCATGAGGTGAACTCCCACGAAGCGGCTTGTTTTTGTTCACCGAGTCGCAAGCTCGACTCGATCCCTGCATTCATTCGTCCTTAGGGAGAGCAAATGGAACCGCTTAGATAAAAAATGTAAAGGTAAGAGATGCCATATCAAAAATGGTGTCTTCAATTCCCGAAGGAGAGAAATGAAGAAAGAAAAAGAATGAAGGTCAAATCTGAAACAAGGGTGGGAAGGGTGGGTAAAATATCGGCCATAAAATCATGAGGTTTAGAAACACCCTTAAACACTTTGGTTATCAAAATACCCGCTTCGGGTTCAAGACATTTCTCAACATCCGGTGGTTCCGGCGGAGGACGAGGAATTGACGGATCATCTTGATGGTCATTGTTAGGTAACTCAATATCTTCATCTTCGGAATCATCACCTGGTGGAATTAAATCATCTGGAACAAGGAAAATATCGATCTCTTCTTGAACGGGGTCACTATCCTCAACGGGGATAAGAGATACGGGAAGAGACTCGATAATTGAACTTTGATTAGCATGAACATTTTCCTGTGACCGGGAAGTTGAAATCTCACAAAGCACAGTCATACGATTAAGATAATCCTCAAATTCACGATCATTCCTTGAAGGAAGTGTAATGGCTTCTCCGGCGAACTCATGGTGAAGAGGATCACTCCTTGGAGAAAAAGAAATCGAAGTATCATGGTCGGAAATCACTTCGGAAGAGAAATTATGGGTGGTATCTTCACAAAGAAAACTTTTAAGAAAAAGTTCATCTCCTCCTGAATCATAATAAACCCTCTTCATTAATCCATTGAAAATTTCTATAGCAAGAAAAAAGCATCATTTTCATCAAATATCATCTCCTAGATCAAAACCATCACCTATCGGTACAAAGGAGTTATTGAAGTAACTCTGGTTCGTTGAAATCTCGATCATCGACATCTCTTCCAACTCATCAAAAAGAGACAAGAATTTGAAATTTGTCATCAAATTCAAAAGAGAATATGAATGAATTTTGAAAATCCCTCTTGAAACCCTTTTTAAAGATTAAACTTCATCACCCTGTGGTAATGAATTAAGAGGAGTTAGTTCATCGGCGAACTTCTCAAAATTATCACTAGTCTTCACCGGAGAAGAACTAGGAGAAGGATCATCAGAATGAGTAGTGGTACTGCCACTAAACGGATCATCTTTTGAGAAATCGATTACAGAAATGGCGTGAACACAATGCTTATTTTTGTTTTTCTCAGATTTATCGGCATAATAAACAAGTTCTTCCTTTCCTACTCTTAAGGTCAAAGTTTCTTCGTACAAATCAATGAGAGCTTTCGCAGTGCGAAGGAAAGGTCTTCCTAAAATAATAGGCACTCTCGGGTCGGGTTCAAAATTAACCACCACAAAATCCGCAAGAAAAGTGAAACCATCAACTCTAACTACAACATCCTCGGCTATGCCCATCGGGTGAGTAATGGAACGATTGGCAAGCTCGAGTGTCATACGAGTAGGAGTCAAAGCTTCAAGCCCAAGTTTCTTGTAGATAGAATGAGGTAAAAGGTTAATGCTAGCTCCGGAATCGGCTAAAGCACTAGTTCTATTGAGTTCTTGTAAAGCACATGGGATAAGAAATTTTCCCGGATCTTCGAGCTTCTCGGGAACTTTGTTCATGATGATAGCAGAACATTCAGCATTTACGGTCGTAATGGCGATCTCCTCGAGTTTCTCTTTGTTCCTTAGCAACGAGCTTAACCATTTGTTGAACTTTGGCATTTCGACAAGAGCATCTTTCAATCCAATCTCTAAACGGAGTTGTTTGAACATCTTCAAGAACCGGCTATGTTGAGCACTTGGTTTATCGTTCTCTCTAACTTTCATCCTCTCGGGGTATGGAAGTTTAGATGGATACGAATTAGGTCTTGGAGAATTAAGATCTTGAATTTCAACATTAACGGTTTTCTTTGCTTTTGGTTTTGGGATTTCCATGAAAATGGATTCTTCTTCCTCCGGAGGTGGGACATGTGCGATATTTTCCAAATTTGGATTTTGCACTTTTTCCGTTGACGTCTCCGGGTTTTGTTCGGGTTCTTTTTGAGGTTTTGAAACATCGGGTGAAGGAACAAGAGGAATCGAAGGTTCTTCCAAAGCCTTACCGCTCCTTGTGGTGATAGCATTAATTTGCTGACGAGGGTTAGTTACGGTTTGACTTGGAAGAGTTCCTGAATTTGAAGTAGAGGCTGAATTTTTGAAATTATCACAAAGACTTGTCAACAAACTTGTAACATTAGCCATTTGATTCTGCAAATTTTGACCTTGATTTTGAACATTCTTCAACACCGCATCGTTTGCCTTGGAAACACCTTGGATTTGAGGCGTAGGAGCCTGATATGGTGGAACTTGGTAAACCGATGGTTGATTAGTTGGTGATTAAAAAACTTGACCTTGATAGTTTTGATTGTTTCCACGGTTTTGATTGAAATTGGAATTGGTTCCTTGATAACGGTTTTGGCTGTTTTGAACATTCGGTTGATTGAAACCAAAATTGCCTCTACGGTTTTAGATTCGAGAATTGAAATGTTTCCTGATATCGGCTTGGTTTCCTTGGTTGTTTTGAACATTTGGTTGATTAAAACCGGGTGGTCTCATTTGATTTGCCAAATTTCTTTGAACAAAGTTGCCAACGGCGGCGGTTTGTTGGAATTGATGAATGTTATCATGAAAAACAGGAAATTCGATTTCCTTGTAACGGACAATTGTGAAAATATGGTTGACCACATGTGACACAAACTCCTGACTGCTTGACGTAGCAGGAAGTCCAACATTCTTTTCACAATCTATCTTTTCTAATCAGCTCATTCGAATATCCAGTTTTATCTCCAAGAGAAGCGCAGTTGTTGAAAATTCAAAAGAATAAAGTGTAGAATAGAAAGAGGACATCGAACTCACTCTAGGTCAATTGCACTACTTCTTGGATAACGACCCTTAGATTTACTCTCTATAATGGCTAAACCAACACGATGCACCTATCTAGAAAATTTCCACCGCGGGGAATCTAAAACATCTTGATCAATGTTAATTCAAAAATGTAAAACGGATCAAGTTGAATGTAATTTCCGAGAAACCAGATGAGACATTCACGAAGAAGTCCTTTGAAACGTTTCCCATGCTCGTTGAAAAGTTTCATTTGGTTTTAAGCATAAAAGTAGTGATATAATTTCAATGTAAGTTGTTTTCGAAGGTGGAAAAATTGGTTATGATTCGAGAACAAGATCATCCCACGTTAGAATCGATCGAGGTGGTTCTTTATCAAGCCAAGTCCGGGCTTCACCTTCGAGAGAAAAAGGAAAAAGCAAAAGCTTAATCGAAGTATTCGAACTTCGGGATGTCTAAACGTAGAAGTAACTTTGTTGAAAAATCAGAGATGATTATGAGGGTCTTGCCTACCCGTAAATTGATTACTTTGAACAAGATTAATCAAAGTTTGTTTTGAGTTTAAAATTGTTTGCATTATTGTTAGAACAACAATAGCCATCGGTCGTATCCCTCGATGAGATCTTGGAGCAATCTAGCCATGGTACGATTGTCGGCCATTGGAACTCGGGTTCCTCAACAAACTGTGTTTATATGTTGTTGTCGACGATTTCGATTACGAGCTTGAGAACGAGTGCGCATGCACTAAAAATAAAGAAATTAAAAAGTAAACATTATAGTTAAGGTTTTTGACCTTGTTCTCTATAACCATGGCGCTGATACCAATCTGTAACACCCCCATTTTTACAATATAGCAGCGGAAGCTAATCTGGGGTATTACTTCATGGATACAACAATCATAATCATAGAAAATGACCCAAAAGAGACGTTTATTCAAAAGATATGTTATCATTCATTTCAAATCAGAGTTTTACAAAGGCAGGTCCCAAAATCTAAAACATTATGTTTGAATGATAACAGTTCAGCCATCTTCGAGCCCATGCCACTCCGTGCCGCAACTTGCTCAATTACCTGAGATAAACATGCTAAAAAGTCAACACAATGGTTGAGTGAAATTCATAGGTTTGATAAACAGTTTGAATACAAGTCATAGTATAATAATTGTACAAACACAATTATTATGAAAATGGTATGGTTATGTTCTTGGGTCATGTTATTATATACCCGAATCATAGTTACAATGTATTATCCCGTTGTTGCCTTGTTTGGTCTGTTTGGTCTTGTTTGGTATCAACACATTATTATCCAAAGTCAATTTAACGACTCGAAGAGCTCATATATCAACATATTAATATCCAAAGTCAATTTAACGACTCGAAGTCAAATTTAACGACTTGAAGTCAAATTTAACGACTTGTGGGATTTATGAAACTAACACATTAATATCCAAAGTCAATTTAACAACTCGAAGTCAAATTTAACGACTTGTAGGATTTATGATACTAACAGATTAACATCCATAGTCAATTTAACGACTTGTAGGATTTATTACACTAACATTAATATCCAAAGTCAATTTAACGACTTGAAGTCAAATTTAATGACTTGTAGGATTTATACCACAAATATAGCAAATACACTAAAATTAACTCCTAAAAATGCAAACTAAAATTCAAACCTAAACTAGGACAAAAATAAAAAATTTTAAGAAAAAGAAAACTAATTATTTTGATTATTTTAATATTTATTATGAATTAAAAACTATTTTAATCTAATTAAATTCTAAAAAATAGCAAATTAAGTCCTAAAAATTTAGAAAAATGATTTTTAAACTTAGAAAAGTCTAAAGTAACTTAAAAACTCAGAAAACTATTTTTAACTATTTTTAAAATTTAAATCCTATATTTAAAATTAAAAATAAAGGCTTAAAAATGAAAATTAAAATCTAAAAGTGTTGAAAATGATTTTTCTGAATGTAAACCTAAAGGTATTTAATCTAATGCTAAAAACTATTTTTTTGTATTTTTTGAAAATTATTTCTATTTTTAATGTATTTTCGAAAATTGAAACCTAAGAAAAAAGATTAAAAATAATCTACTAAATAGAAAATTATGAAAAATTCAGGGAAAATTCTAAATGAAACAAAACAGTTGAAAGAATACTAATTACCTACTAGCTTAAAGAATAAGCCAAGAAATAATCTTAAAAGCTACGGCTTATGTTAGGAAAAAGAAAAGAAAACGTGTATAATAAAAATATGGAAAGAGAAGTAGACGGATGAGCTATTGTAGCACAAGTGTTAAGTCGTGTGTGTTGTGAGAGTGAGGTCATGGGTTCAAGTCTGGCAAAACCCCCCTTTTTGCTTTTTTTATTTTTGAAAAACAAAAGCTCAAGCTTGTAGATGACACTTTCTTAAGTTTTTTTAATGAAGGAGACCTAAGCTGAAACTCACAAATAAGCTCACAAAAAAACTCTTAAAGATGCTGTTACAAAATGTTCTCTTTTAAGGGCTTAAAAACTCATTTTGACTAAAAAGCTTAGTCACACTTTAAAATAAGCTCAAATCTAAAAACTAAAGCTAATCCTAGAAGCTTATGATATGAGGAAGATTATTCTAACAAGCTAGCTTAACTGGAAACTCTTAATGCCAATTGAATTTGAGGATTAAAACAGCTAACTCATGAACAAACTCAAAAAGCTTAAAATTAAGAAAAACTCCAATGCTTATTAAGCCAAGTCATAAGCTGAGCTTTTGAGAACTAATTATCCTAACTATAAGCTATAAGTTCAAACAAGAAAATCAATTATTACAACTTAAAATTCTAAAATTAAGAAGCTAAATTATATTCCTACTGTTTTTGATCTTTTTTGGCTTTTAAATGACTTTTGAAAGCAAATGTACTAAAGAGAATAAGCTAGAAATGAGAAAATAAAATTTAACCTCTCTTAAGATATATCTAAACTAAAAGCTTGCTTAACCTTAACCTTCAAATCCTTCTTAAAATTACAACAAATTGAATCAAAAGCCACTGCAGTGGTAGATTGTAGTGGAACCTATCTGGTGCAAATGGCAAATTGGCCAAATTACAAATGCAGGATACCTAAAGGGTAAGCCTGCACTTAGGCACTCTATTTGAGTGTGTCAAAACGCAAAACCAACACTAACCAAGCTTATTAAGCTTGGTTCAAATCCTTAGCACTAAACAGATAGCACAAAATTCCCCTGGTGCAGGAAGACAAATGATAAGCCTTAAAATGATTTTGAACTAAGTCTAATCTTACAAACTATCTTAAATCTTAATAAAACATGAAAACAAAGCTGACAAAAGAGAAATCACCAAATTCTTTTGACTTTCAGTGGCAAACTACTTATGCCAAACACTCCTTTAGAAAGCACAAAATCAGTTAGAGCTTAAGAAAATAAAATCCTATAATAAAATGGCCTTAATACCAGATCAATACTAAGCTTATAAGCAAGCTAACAACATGATTTAATAACTAATTAAACTGGAATTAAAGATCTACACTATTGTTAACTAATATTTTTGGTTTTTATGAATTTATGACAGATTTTAAGAAAGACTATGATCTATTTTCTAACTACTAAAGCAGATTATCAAATCATGATCAATAAGCATATGAGTGAACAATAAGCACAATTAAGCTGAATAATAGGCAGATTAAGCAATTACTAAGCAAATAAGCATAATAGAAAATTAAGGACAAAAGAAAGTAAGGAAACTTACAAAGCACCTTAGCTAAACAAAGGTAAGAATGCTCAATGAGCTAATCAACAGCTCTGGCTTATTTAAAATAAGCCAGTATTAGTCCATGGGATCCCTTCCATTATTGGATCCCCTTCCATAGCTTATTTGTCCAAATAGTAAAGGTATTAGCTGATTTTAGGTTGTAAGTAGATTAATTAGACTAATTAGCTCTATCACTAGCTTAGAGACTAGTGAGAGCTTATTCAGAGCTTAATAGTAACAGTAGCATGAGTATAAAAGTTTATGAGAGCTTATTGCTTAAAACAGCTTATCAAAACTAGAAACAAATATTTTATTAAACTTTAAGGAAGATTACAATGCTCTTTTAACTGAAATTACAATCTACTAAAAGGAAATTACATTTGAAAGGAAATTCTTATAAGCTAAAAGAGAATTAAACTAAAAATAAACTAGACTTGGTAAAAAAATAACTAGAAAAAGGAGATACAATGTGTGTGTGGGTGTGCTATTTATAGCACTCTGATGAAGCTTCCAGACCTTGCCTTGTTGCCCACGCCTCCTTTAATCATCACCATTCATTAATCCAATCATTGGAAGTCCTTTATGAGCCGTTAGATCAATCTTTGGGATCACACGGATTGCCAGCGTGGCAATCCGTTGTGAGGCATTTGTGTTTGATCCGTGAGTGACTCAAGAGTAAAACCAATCATTCCATTGTGCTTTCCCATCTTCCACGTGGCTTTGCTTGAAGGTGAGCTAATGAGAGCCTTTGATATGACAACTTTGTCCTTGCCATTTTGTTGTAGAGCCCTTGAATTGTCTATCCTGCCCATCAATTTTGAAAAGCCCCTTTATTTACCCATGGTTAAATGGCGAGAGTGATGATGAACAGTGAACGTGTTCTTGGCGCCTTTTTTTTGTTTTAATTGAAAACAGGTGAATGAGTTTGGGGTAATTTCATATTTGGTCCCTTGTCTAGTTATCACCATGTAGGGTTAGAAAAACTTTCAGAATTGGTAATATTGGTCCCTGTGGTTTAATAAAGAGGTATTGGGCTTGACTTATTTTAGTATCCGGGTAAGGTTTTAAGGGTTTAGGGACCCACTTAGGTACAAGGACCATTTCTCGTGTCCGTGTTTGCCTGTTTTTGACGGTTTTCTTGTGATTTTTGATATATCCGTACCTGCACATACAAAACACAAAAAACAATTATATTTAGCTTTAAGTATGTTTTTGGTCATTTAGGGTCATTTTTGGTGTTAACGGATATGTGTATTTTACACTTATCAAAATTCCCCAAACTAAACGATTGCGTGTCCTCACGCAATATTACATGCCTTATAACCAAATATCTCAAAACTTCCCCAAACTAAACCTTTGAAAAGTAGCAAAGATTTTTGTTGAGAGAGCTAAGAGATCACAAGTTATAAAACACCCGAATTCCCATTTTCAAAGATTTTTTATTTTTTTATGATTTTTCTTAATAATTAACTACCTAACTACAACTTATTCTTGTGTTGACATAATGTATTGTTTTCATTACCTTAGTGGTAACTTTTAGGATCATGGAACAAAAAGCACTTGAAAAGTGTCTTAAAAGATAACTTCATCATTACGATTTTTTTCACTTTCCCTACTAAGCTTAAAAATAAGATCACCGTTAAGTACGAGCTAAGATGCTAAGACTACTTATAATTACAACTTGTGAATTTCTCTTCCCGACATAAATCATATATTTAAGTGTGTGTGCTCAAATTAATTTAAACCATTAAATCCACATATTTAGATAGTTGAAATCCGACCAAGCTTTACACATGGGCCTTTTGGGCTAATATGTTAATCACTTAGTAAGATCACAACTCAAAGCAAACAAAAACCTCCTTAGCTAAGACATCGTTGGTTCACTTGTCCCATAAATGACTTTCTTCTCTAGCATCCCACCGTCATCGAGTAGTGCTAAGGGCTTTTATGACACCCATCCTGAGAATAAATAATTCGAGACGCATGAAACTTCCCGATTAAAAGCCTTGTAGACTTTTGCAAATTTTGGTTCAAAAGAATACTTTGGTTTTAGAAAAGAAAACTTTTACTATTTATTTTCTAACTTGCAACATTATTATTACTATTTACATTATTAGGCTAGGAACCGGTATCACTTTTCTTTCGACGACACATCGGCCACGCCTCCGACAAGAGTCCGTGTACTTATTATGATACCAACCCTAAATATACATCCTCCACCCTTTCTTTCGATGTCACATCGGGAGCGAACCGACAAATGCCCATGTACTTTATTGCGATGGAGTTTGTATATTATTATTAACATTTAAGGATTTATAACTTGCATCCTTTTTATTCACCAACTACATTTTTTTTATATATATATTCAACATGTTATTTTTGCAAATAGAAAATTTTCATATATAAAACCAAAGTAATAACTTAAAACTAAAATTTCTTTAATTACAAATTATTTGACTTCATCATCGATAAAGCTTTTTCTCTGAATATGTTGATTAAATTTAAAGTAAAACTCTAATTGTAAAAATTAAAGAGAACCCTAATAATTAATCATTTTAAGAACTCGGGACGATAAACCACAGTTATTTTTATAAGCCTTTAAGTTTTCCAAATAAACCTTGTTTAGCATTCTAATTCGTAATCAACACTATCATCTCTTATTCTTTGCAATTTAAAATCTCTAATAAAGAGATTCGCAAATACTTAGCCTATATAAAATCCAACTCGGCATATTTTAAGATCTATCATGAGATTTAGCAAAGTCGTTCATTTACTATTGATTCCAGTCTAGCAATTTTAAAGTCTACATGAGACTAACACAAATATCATCATAATTGTTAAGAGAGAAAGCGTAGTAACTCCAACACGTTGTCGGGTCAAAAATTACTTCTTATTCTCACCAACGGAAAACCTACATTCGTGTCTTAACACTTTTTATTTTTTATTTTATTTTTTTTATTTTTTTTACAAATAAAAACTTAAAAATTTAAAATTTTTGCTATTTTTGTGGGAAAACAGGTACGTGAGAACAAAACAATAAACAGGTAACATCAAATCGATAGATTCCCTCCCCAAACTAAAACGAAACATTGTCCTCAATGTTTAAGGCCGGGTCTCTACGTAAATCTAAGCCGTTTATGAATTATGCAAAGATAAACGTGAATCGATAAGATGAAAGGATATCGGATCTCCCCAAACTAATTTCAAACAAAGGATAGGAAGCTCGAGTGAAACGGGACACAACACCGAACACGAGATGCTTCAAAAATCGTTGGTTCAATCCTACAAAAATCACAACAAACAACAAACGACGAAAAACCGGAAGAAGCTAGCCTCAACACATCACAACACATTTGTTAGAAAATAGAAAGAAAATAGAAAAGGATAAGCATGGGGTGAACTCCCACGAAGCGGCTTGTTTTTGTTCACCGAGTCGCAAGCTCGACTCGATCCCTGCATTCATTTGTCCTTAGGGAGAGCAAATGGAACCGGCTTTAGATAAGAAAATGGAAAGGTAGAGATGCCAGGATCAAAAATGGTGTCTTCACTCCCGAAGGAGAGAAATGAAGAAAGAAAGAGAATGAAGGTCAAATCTGAAACAAGGGTGGGAAGGGTGGGTAAAATATCGGCCATAAAATCATGAGGTTTAGAAACACCCTTAAACACTTTGGTTATCAAAATACCCGCTTCGGGTTCAAGACATTTCTCAACATCCGGTGGTTCCGGCGGAGGACGAGGAATTGACGGATCATCTTGATGGTCATTGTTAGGTAACTCAATATCTTCATCTTCGGAATCATCACCTGGTGGAATTAAATCATCTGGAACAAGGAAAATATCGATCTCTTCTTGAACGGGGTCACTATCCTCAACGGGGATAAGAGATACGGGAAGAGACTCGATAATTGAACTTTGATTAGCATGAACATTTTCCTGTGACCGGAAAGTTGAAATCTCACAAAGCACAGTCATACGATTAAGATAATCCTCAAATTCACGATCATTCCTTGAAGGAAGTGTAATGGCTTCTCCGGCGAACTCATGGTGAAGAGGATCACTCCTTGGAGAAAAAGAAATCGAAGTATCATGGTCGAAAATCACTTCGGAAGAGAAATTATGGGTGGTATCTTCACAAAGCAAACTTTCAAATAATAACCTTCTTCAAAATTAGAAGAAACTTCCATGGCTAGAAAAGCATCGATCTCATCAATATCGACTTCTGGATCGGAACACTCAACCTTATCGGACAAAGGTGTGTTAAGGAAAACTGGCTTATCGGAATTTGAAACGTTTGAGTTCTCGTTTTCATCATCTCCACCCTTCTTGTTAAAGAGAGGATTTACGTTGCTAGAGGTGAAGTTATCATCAAATTCAAAAAGAGGGTTTGAATAAACTTGAAAATTTTCTTCATGAACGTCCTTCTTAAGAACTGAATCATCATTACCTGGTGGAAATGAATCAAGAAGAGTGAGTTCATCGGCGAACTCCTCAAGATTATCACTAGTCTTCACCGGAGAAGAACTAGGAGGAAGAGCATCGGAATGAATAGTGGTACTGCCACTAAATGGCTCATCTTTCGAAAAATCAATGATAGAAATAGCGTGAGCAAATTGCTTATTCTTGCTTTTCTCAGATTTTTCAGCATAAAAGACAAGTTCATCACTTCCTACTCTTAATGTTAATTTTTCCTCATATAAATCAATGAGAGCTTTTGCAGTGCGAAGGAAAGGTCTCCCTAAAATAATAGGCACTCTCGGGTCTGGTTCAAAATTAACCACAACAAAATCAGCAAGAAAAGTGAAACCATCAACTCTAACTACAACATCCTCGGCTATGCCCATTGGGTGCGTAACGGAACGGTTAGCAAGCTCGAGTGTCATTCGGGTGGGCTTCAAAGCTCCAAGCCCAAGTTGCTTGTAGATAGAATGAGGCAAAAGATTTATGCTAGCTCCGGAATCGGCTAAAGAATTAGTCCTATCAAGTTCTTGTAGAGCATACGAAATAAGAAATTTTCCGGGATCTTCGAGTTTCTCGGGAACTTTGTTCAAGATGATGGCAGAACATTCAGCATTTACGGTTGTAATGGCGATTTCTTCAAGTTTCTCTTTGTTTCTCAATAAAGTGCTCAACCATTTGTTGAATTTTGGCATTTCAATGAGAGCATCTTTTAATCCAATTTCTAAACGTAGTTGTTTAAACAACTTCATAAACCTGCTCTGCTGAGCACTAGGTTTATCTTTCTCTCTTACTTTCATCCTCTCGGGGTATGGAAGTTTAGGTTGATATGAATCAGGATCTGGAGAATTAGGCTCTTGAACAGTTTTCTTAGCCTTTGGTTTCAGAATTTCAATAAAAATGGAATCATGATCCTCCGGAGGTGGGAATTATGCGGTACTTTCTGAACTAGGTTTTTGCATTCTGTCCATTGACGTCTCTGGGTTTTGTTCGGGTTCCTTTGAAGGAGTAGAAACAACAGGTGTCGGAATAAGAGGAGTCGAAGGTCCTTCACAAGTCTTAGCACTTCGTGTGGTGATAGCATTAACATTCTCACGAGGGTTAGTTACGGTTTGACTTGGAAGAGTACCTGAATTCGAAGA